>PVHP010043085.1:0-14686 GCA_004024765.1 Zapus hudsonius
GAAAGAACATCCTTTTAGTTGAAAAAATATAAAGAGTCAAGTAAAAATTCATTTGTAGCTTTGGTCAAAACACAAAGCAATGCAACTGTTAAGGGAAACACAGTAGCAAGTCTTCAAAAAGAAGCAGAATTACCACTGGAACCAATGATCCCACTTGTAGACAGTTCAGGACAGATTCCAAAAGATGTTGGTGTCCATGCTCATAGTGACATTATTCACAACAGTCAGAGCTGGACACAGTCCCAGTGTCCATTAACAGATGAACATAGCCAGGTATGGTGCCACACACCTGGCATTCCAGCACACAGACGGAATGCTGGGAGTTTGAGGCCTGCCTGAGCTACCTAGCAAGATTGTCTCAAATATAACACAGCACAACATAACACAACATAACAAACAAAAAATCTAAATGATCAGAAAAACAAAATGTGGTATATACCTACAATGGGGCATCACTCAGCCTGCAGAAAGAAATTCTGCTTCGTGTTGCAATGGGGATGAACCTTAATGACACTAAGCAGAGTGAAATAAGCCAGTCATGAAAAAGAAACAGAGCAAGATCCTACCTTTAGAGAGACTTAGAGTAGTGGAACCCATAGAAACAGACAGGAGCTTGGTACTTGAAGTAAAAAAAGGAGAAAATGAGGAACTCTTTCTTCATAGATACAGGGGGGTTTCTTTTGGTTCTGGGAGCTAGCAAGTGAATACTCAGTGCTAGTTATGACACCAGTTGTACAACAGAGTGACTGTATTTAACACTTGACTATACACCTGAAAATGGAACGCCTGGTATATTTTATATGTGTCAAGCTTTATTCTATTATTTGATTCTATTCTCATAATAGCTGTTATATAATTATCTTTCCTATTTTGTAGAAAGTGGAGGCAAGAGAGATGAAATGCTATTCATACAACGTCTCACACATAGTTATAATGCTAGAAGAAAAATAGATAAGTCAGTGTTTAAATTCATGTCTTACTGATAAGAGACAAACCAAATTCAGTTAAATTCACTTCAATAAATATTCACACACTGGCATCTTGGAGGGGGACATAAAGGGAAAACAGACCTACTTCTGCATTGAAAAGGCCTGCTGTGGTGGACAGCCTCAGAGTTGCCCTACCATCCAGAAGACCAAGGACAAACGGAGGAGAATGGGGGCAAAATAGCCTTCTGAGGACTCCACAGAGGCACTGAGTAGAACCTGGAAGAGAGATAGAAACTTCCCTGGTGAGAGAAATGAGAAAAGGCTTCTTAGCATAGCTGTGCTTCCAGAAATAGAGGACTGGCTTTCTTTCGTAAAATTTTAATCAATAATAGATTGATGCTTTTGAAAAATACAATAAAAATGATTGGTTAGAAGAGTCACCCAGAGGCCGGGCGTGGTGGCGCACACCTTTAATCCCAGCACTCGGGAGGCAGAGGTAGGAGGATTGCTGTGAGTTCAAGGCCACCCTGAGACTACAGAGTGAATTCCAGGTCAGCCTGGACTAGAGCGAGACCCTACCTCGAAAAACCAAAAAAAAGAAGAGTCACCCAGTGGAGCACACCCTCAATCCCAGCACTCACTCGGGAGGCAGAGGTAGGAGGATCACCGCGAGCTGAGGCTAACCTGAGACTACATAAAAAGTCTAATGTAGTCATACACACTCAAATACAAACCCACTGATCATGTGCTTGGATACCATGGAAATGTCGGAGGAGAGGCTCACTCTATTTATCATAGATCAGTAATCCAAACTTCCTGACCTGTACCAGTCCACCAATCACACTCTACCTGGTAGAGGTAGGAGGAAAAGGAATAACTCGAAGGCTCAAGTGATCAGGCTTCCTCCCGTCACTTGGCAATGACTGACCTAGACTGTGTGACCAAGTCAAAACTCTGTACCTCATATGGGTTTTCTTCCCAAGTGGCTCTGTGAGATTTTATTTTAAACGTTGCTCTTATAAATCCATGGGCAATAAGAAGCACAGACGGTTTTACATGAGAGAAAACTATGACATTTCCAAGGATAATCATGGTAGCTTTGTGAACCAGATGTGTGTGGATACCATATGGATATGTCCTATGGCTACTGAAATAGTTCAAGCTTTGTTTGGTAAGTAAAGCCGATGCAGGCAGTGGTACAGGACAGGGGCAAATAATAGAAGTTGTGTGATACTCTTAAGGAATGTGATCAAAGTGCAGGGCAAAGGTAATGAGGATTATGATGGTTAAATTTTGATGTCAACTTGACCTTTCAAGTAATCTTGGGTGGGTCTCTGAGGATGTTCACAGGAAGGCAGCCTCTTAGTAGGGGGCAGGATGTAAGGAAGCTCAAAAGAGGTAGAAGTAAACATCCTTTCCTGTGTGGGCAGTGCAGGAAGGAAATTCCAGAGACTCAGGAAGCCATTAGGTCTGGGATAGAATTGCAAGACTCCACCCTAGGGCTATATAAAGGTGAAAGAATTCTCTTTGGCTCTCCTGCCTGTTTGCTGTTCCGAGTGTATGGTATTGGTGATGGGCTTCTGTCTCTGCTAGGACCTGTGAAAGAGGACCAGCCTCTTTCACTTTTACGGGACTTCCCCTGGATCTGTAGCTTGAATAAGTCATTTCCTCCCATAAACTGTACCTGGTTTGGAGATTCATCCCAGTGGCGTGTGGCTGACTGCGACAGGGATTTCACATGCTGGTGAAGTTGGCCCACATCTTTTGATCCGGACCATTGATTGGGCCCTCAGTGGATCACCTACAGACCTTAAATTTGACCACTTCATATATTTTTGTTGAAAGATAGTTTTCTCCTGAAGGGTGACTGCCAATACATCACATTGAAGCAGTCTGGACTGAAATAATTACAATGTTCTATTGATTTTAAATTACTTTCTAAATAATGAGGCACATCACCTACATGTGACCTCTCAAGCTGGTAATTTGCATAAATTTTATGTCTAGAGATTACTATAATGCTAATTTTTCCCATTTAGATGGAAAATGTGACGACCAACGAATTCATGTCAAACATTGATGGTATTTCTAACTACTCCATTCAAGTGCGAGCTGCAGTGAGTTCTGCATGCAGACCAGCTGGGCGCTGGAGTGAGTGGAGCCAACCTCTCTATGTGGGTGAGTCCCTCGTGTCTTCTGTGCTTCATGTTAAAGCACTGATCTCACTCCTGGTGATAACAGACAACCCCGGGAAGTTCACACGTCCACTCAAGGGTCTTTACGTACTTCCACACCTTTGCTGTGCCTCATCTTCAAGCTTGACTGTCCCAGCTGCTCATCAGTACAAGCCTTTCCCAGGCATTGTGCTTGTCTGTAGGTATTTTGAGAGAGAGAGAGAGAGAGAGAGAGAGAGAGAGAGAGAGAGAGAGAGAGAGAGAGAGAGAATGAGAATGACAGAGCTAGTATGGTTGTGCCAGGGCCTCCTGCTTCTGCAAACAAACTCCTGGCACATGTGCCACTTTGTCTGGCTTTATGTGGGTCCTGGGAAATCAAACCCAGGTAATCAGGCTTTGAAGTCAATGCCTTTGACCACTGAGCCATCTCTCCAAACCCCTGGTTTATTTTTTTTATGTTTTAAAGTTTAAAAATTTTTTTTAAATATATATTTATTGTCCATAATGAGTTACATTATTTAGTGGGCAAACAATGAGTTGTTATCCCCAATTCCCTAATGACCCCCATCCCCAATCAGCTGGATATCCTCTGTTTTTTTTTAATCATTTCCCTTAGGTATATTAGAGGAGCATCCTGACTCTTCTTGTGGAGAAGGAACTGAAAGAAAGGGAAAAGGAACTGAGAATTGGCCAAATTCACCTACCTCATTATTCTGCTGAGGCTGATTTTCCCCTCTCCCCTTCCTCAGGTTGATGCGTCAACCTAACTGCTCTGACCAGCAGACATAGGACCTCTCTCAACATGGCTTCGTCTGCATAGATAAAACTCATTGAGGCCCAGAGAGTAAAACAAGTAGAAGAAATGTTAGTCAGTCTCGAGGAGTTTTTAGAATATCATTAATTTCTTCAAATCCTATGATAGAAGCTTCATTTTATTATTTGTTCTCTGTGAATTCCTTTTTAAAATGCTTCCTTATGTTTGTGTGTGTGCATGTGTGTGTGGGTATGTGTGTCATGGGCATGCACATGCCCCGTGCACGTGCAGAGGTCAGAAGGCAAGCGTGAGGTATCAGTTCTCACCTTCCACCTTGTTTCAGACAGCACATTCTTGTTTGCCACAGTGACTGTCAGACTAGTTGACCCACGAGCTTTGGGGGTCTCTTGTCTTTATCTCCCCTGGACAAAGGAGCATGGAGATTATAAGATGCATGCCTTATTGCATCCTGCTTTGCTAGGGTTCTGGGGATCTGAACACCAGTCAAGCTTGCAAAGGGAGGAGCTATTTTAGCAGCTGAGCCCTAAAATGTTTTGCTATTCCTCAGGCACACAAATCATTGGTCCTAAACCTTTGGTAGTTATGATTGTTTTACTACATACAGATTCAGAGAATATTATTTTTTATATGTTGCCTGATTCAGTTAACATCTCCTTGCTGGACAAACATCCAACCAGATGCAGCTTGTGAAGGAAAGGGTTTATTTGGCTTACAGACTCTAGAGAAAACTCCATGATGGCAGGGAAAAATGATGGCATGAGCAGAGGCTGGACATTAGCTCCTGGGCAACATCAGGTGGAAAACAGTAGCAACAGGAGAGTGTGCCAAACACTGGCAAAGGGAAGCTGGTTCTAACACCCATAAGCCTGCCTTTAACAATACACTGCCTCCAGAAGGCTCCAATTCCCAAATTGCCACCAGCTGGGGACTTGGCATTCAGAACACATAAATTTATGGGGGGGGGAGGGTGGCACCTGAATCAAACCACCACAGTGCCCACGGGACTTCAAACCAACATGGTACAGAAAAGGGTCAGATCTTGGTGAGCAGGCCGATTATGCTTGCTGAGTGATTTAGTAGTGTTGTTGGCTGTGGACAGTTTAGAGGTTCAGAGGGTGAGGAGGAAGCATTAGACAGAATGAGGATTTGGATGCCAGCCATGGCTCTGCCAATGTTTCTCTGACCCAGTGACCCAGGGTAGAGATGCGGTACAGTGTGGAGGGGGATTATCAGGCTAAATTGAGGTTTGGGGATGGAGTGATGATCTCTGCTATCACTGCAGGAAACAGACTGGTAACTAGCATGCCAGGGGTTTCCTGTCAGGACCTAGTCCAACACACCTATCCTCTCTGGGCCTCAGGTTCCTAACATGCTTTCTGGTTGTTTCCAGCTGTATTGTCATCTAGCTCTCCTGTACCTCTTCCAGCACAGAGGAGACAAGAGCTGAGAGTGAGATTGTGGTCCATCAGGAGAGTTTATTTCAAGCTTGTGGTTAACTTATTCACTTTCCACTTTAGAATTCTCTTCCCATTATTACTTCCTCAATACCCCCTCCTTGCTCGGCTCTGGCCTCATTACAGCTCCCCTCCAGGTGTACCTCATTGACATTAGTCGTGGCAAATCCCATCTCATTTCTCGCCACCCACTTCATGAAGATGAGCTGATTAATATGAGTGCCCACCTTATAAATCCATCGTTTCTGGAATTTCCTCCCTGCTTGGTCGAGGATCATTAGTGAATTTAATCAATGCAGACTTTCCATTTTCATCGAGATGATTAATAAACATAATAGGAAGTCCAAGTCCCCCGGGGAAATTTTGCATGACTCCCTTGCCCCTTGAGGATGCGGCAATAATTATGCTCAGCTTGCAGTCCATCGGGCAATTTTGCAGCTATATCCATTTCCTTTAGGCCTTCTTCCTGTTCTCCCACCGCACCTTAAAAACGGTTCCCCTGGAGCCCACCTCCTCTATTTTCCTTTTTAGGCCCAATTGCAAATATCCCCCCTGCCTTTGGTATTAAGTCCACCTCCTTTATTTTAATTAAGGTAACGAAATGGAAGCCCAGAGATGTTAAATGACTCAGTAGTTGTCAAATAGCCAAGAAGTAGCTATTAATATATAATTTCCCAAAGAGAAGACATATGAGCCAATTAGCAATTTAGAATGAATTAAATTAACTAATTAACCCATTATAGCCCAAGGTTATTTCCTAAAGAATGAGACACAGGGTAAGCTGGGTTGATGAGACATGGTGATGTGGGGGGGGGCAGCATCTGCTTTGGCTGTCAAGGGTCCCTGATCCTGATCAGCCCAAGAGGCACAGGAGATGTAGGTAAGTAGTTTGTAGTCCAGCTAGCAAATGAGCTCTCTCTCTCAACTTAGATCTGCCCCCTTGCCCAGGGCTTTCAGAACACGTGCTCTGTCCCTTTCTATTATTTTTAATAAATGTACATAGCAGTTTCATTTATCAGAGCTTGTTATCTTCTGTCTTAAGAGCCGAACTTCCCAATTTTGACAAGTCTTTCTCCTTTTCAAACTTTCTTAAGTTCCGGATTCTTCTGTTCCTTTGTTATCTCCTTTATCTCCTGTTTACTGAACACTTGTTTCCTGACTCTGGTCTGACTGAAGTGTTTTGTTTTCTGATGCCAATACCTTCTCGCCTCTCTGCCATGATGTTCAAAGAGCAAGTGTGAAACAAGCAATTATGAAAATAAATTTTCCCACAGTTCATCCTTCCCCATGGAAATGAGATGTTGGCTGCATTTATTTGCAGCTGCATCCTTGGCCAGGCTCAGAACTGCTTCTCAATAACAGCCTAAACCCACAAACATGGGGATGGCCCCTCAGGCAAAAATGGGGTTCCTGATGACCTCGCTGGAGGCTGTATCTGGTGGTCAGGATCTTTGCAATGGAACATTAGGAATTAGTGAACATGTATTTTTTTTCCCAAGAGCTTTTTCTTCAGGGATAAAATGTTTGACACTTGCCCCAGGGAGCAGGGCAAGATTCAAAACCCCAATTGTCACACAGTACATTTGTGCGGTCACAGTTGCCAACCAGGGCAAATCCTTCAGCAGCAAGACATTGTACTCATAGGAAGTCTGGACTTTGTTTTCCTGCCACAATTTGAACCCAATTATGAGATTTTCAAAGCTAAGCAGAGAGCCGTTGTGGTATGTAGGAGTGCATGCTGGGATAGAAGGCAAGCCTTTTCCTTTCACTTGGTGTTCATGAAGAAAGTGTGGGAAACTCAGGTCCTCTATGTGATCAGCAAAGGTGGCCGCAGGGAAGTCTCACCCATCTGCATTTCCCACTGTCTGCTTGGTGCCCAAGTCCCTGGGGCTCCAGACACTCCTCACTTATGTGCCTGGATTTCTCTCCCATCTCAGACCTCTAGGTCTCTCTTTCCTCTAGCACCTTCTTTTTAAATTCAAGGCACAAGTCAGCAGAAGGCGGATGAAAGGGAAACCCTGGCTTTCCACAAGAATTTTGCAAATTCAAAGCTTTTATCAGGTAAGAGGTGACCCAGAGGTCAACACAGTGGCAGAAACTGCTTGGAAAGAAAAATAAGTGACCTGGTAATAACATGAGAACCCTTCTGGGGCTCTGCTGTCTAAGACTATCACAGCTGTCATTCTGGGGTTTTCTTACAAAGGGGGACTTCGGCTCAATATTATATTTGAGTCAAACTGTTGCCTTTACCCAGGTTCCTGTGGTTTCAAGGCTGGCTGGACCCTGCCTGGCAGGGAAACAGGACCCTCATGGCTCAGTGGCTGAGCTACTGTCTTGAGGGAAGGGTAGCAGTAAGCCTTCAGTCTCCAAATGCCAGGAGCTGGGAGTTTCCTCTGTGTTCATACATGGCCCCCTCTCTTGGTGCCCATGCCAACTCCCCATGAACAAGTTAGGCAAAGGAGGGACTCTATCACTAGGCCTGGCACTGTACTAGGCAAGTTCACTTTTGCTATAGTGTATTAGTCAGGGTTCTCTAGAGGAAACAGAGTTGATAGAATGGATTATAGTAAAAGGGAATCTATTGGGGAAGTTTATGACAGTCCAACAATAGCAATCTGCAGGCCCACAGATGAATAACCCACTAGCTGTTCAGTCCACGTGGCTGGAGGCCTCAGCAGTCCCCAACCAGCCCAGAAGGCCTGATGGCTCCCTGGGGGGTGGCTGCTCTTCAGTCCAGGATGTGAGGCCGAAGAAACTGGGTTCCAATGTCCAAGGAGGGTAGGAGAGCAGGATGCGAGTGCAAGTCATGAACAAGCACCAGCAGCCAGGAGGAGGAAGGAAAGAAAGAGGAATTTTCCTTCCCCCCAAGCTTCCTTGTATTCAGTCCCCCTCCAGGAGGGTCCACCCACTTGGGAGAAGGGCAACTCTGGAGGAGAGACCTCCTCCTTTTGTCAATCCTTTCTGCAGGCAAACTCAGAGACCTGCCCAAGATTACTGTAGATTATTAAACAAGGCAAGTTGACAATAAACTTAACCAGCACATATAGTTTCTACACAAATTCACTTTCCTAACTCTACCAATGAGCGACAGATGCAAACACAGGGAAGGATCTGCTGGAAGCCACATAGCTGGTAAATTGTGGGTTTCAGCAGAATGGCTTCATGCCTATGTATGCTGACTGATTCCAGAGGTTGTTATTGCATCCAGATAGACTGAGGCAGGGGGACAGGTCTCACTGTGAAGTTCTGCTGGCTTCTTACCAGCGAAGCCTCCGGGACACACAATGGGGACATGTCCGGGCTCTCTAATCTAACTGCTCCTCTCTATGTGTTCCTTTTAATTCAGGTCCTGGAGGATGCCATGCCTCATGACTCCTTTCCTCCTGTTCTGGAATATTTGGTGTTAGTGTCTCCTGACCTGAGTTTATTGCTCTGCAGTTTTGAGGCTCCAGTTATAGTCTCCCTTTGAGGACTTAGGGAGGCTTTTTAAAAAAATATTTTTTATACGGCTGGAGAGATGGTTCAGCGGTTGAGGCACTTGCCTCTAGTGCCGAAGGCCCCTGGTTCAGTTCCCCAGTGCCCACATATGCTGGACCCACAAGGTGGTGGCCCTGGTGCTCTCTCTCTCTCTCTCTCTCTCTCTCTCTCTGTATTTCTCTGCTTGAAAATGAATAAAATATTTAAAAAAAGAGATGTCCACTTTCTAAAAAATATTTTTATATATTTATTCATTTTCAAGCAGAGAGATACAGAGAGAGATAGAGAGAGAGCACCAGGGCACCACCTTGTGGGTCTGGCTTATGTGGGTACTGGGGAATTGAACCAGGCGCCTTAGGCACTGGAGGCAAGTGCCTTAACCTCTGAGCCATCTCTCCAGCCCCTTAGGAAGGCTTTTGCTCTGACACAATGCGCTTAATCCTAATAATAATTGCAGCTATTTACTGAGCATCTACTATGGACTGGTACTATACTCAGTACTTCACATGAGGTAAATTATTCACTCCTGACCCCGAATGTCAAGGTAGGAAACAGATGCACTGTTTGAGAAGGGTGACTTCCAATGCAATAACTAAGACAGAGCCTCTTCATCCCAGCTGCTTAGTCCTTGGGGTACTAGCATTCTCCTGGACGCCTTGCATCTTCATTAGCAGGTTTGTAGGGAACAGTGTGGGGGGATCTTTGCAAGTGTACACCTGCAGAGGAGAAGAAAACTCCCAGGAGCACTTCCCCATTTGGGTCCATCTAGTCTGGTCCAGGGAGTGGGGAGATGCTGTATGCATCATCAGTGTGAGCATGCATGCCTCCATGCACATCATTGACATCGCCTCACATGCTTGTGTGAACTTGAGTCTAGCTCTACCAGTTGACCATAGCTTACAGCATCTTCCCCCAGGTCTCAGTTTTATATACTGATGACTTAGTTTTATATACTGGTGACACAATTGCCGCCCCTCCTTTCCTTGGCTTCCTAAACCAGAGATCACCTACAGTTCATTTGACAGCTGCCTTACAAAGCTCACTCACACAGGAGCTTTGCTCTTGACATTTATTTGAAATGGAAACCTTTTGTGAGTGACACAGCAGCTTTACTCCCCAACCAGAAGAAGAAGCCACAGGATGCTAGTTAAAGCCTGTATCATAGGCCAACATATTGACACCTCTTAATTACTCAGCCCTGTTGATGCCATTTGAACTTCTCCTAACACCTGCTGGTTTAAAAACACAGCAGGGCTGCTTCATTAGATGAGTCCCATCACTTTACTAATTAGCTCTTTTCACTTGGATCTTATTGCTAAATTGGGAGTCAGATTCAAAATCAATAGAAGTAGTGAAAGTCCATACCTGTATGGATGATTTAAGGTGGAACAAGCCTCCAAATCAAATGTACCTGCTAAGAGCTCTCAGTCTGAACTAATAGATCACAGAATGCATGAGCCAGAGAGGCTGCAGTCCCTAGGCTGAGAGATACACAGACCTGGGATGGTGCTGATGACCCTTCTGGGCCTCTCTGTCGTGATCATCGCATCCTGCCCTATGTCCACTTTCCATAGAATTTCCATGAGGTCAAATGGTTGAGATGTCAAAAACCAAGGTCACCAGAAACTAGATGGACAAGTTCCCTAAATAACCTAGGTTGGGAAGGTATGGATGGTATGCAGAAATGACATAAGGTATTTTTTCTTTTTAGGACAGGTGGACAGGTTGTGTAGCTTCCTCTCTCAAAAATTCATCTCTGGCTGCGCATGGTGGTGCAAGCCTTTAATCCCAGCATTTAGGAGGCAGAGGTAGGAGGATTGCTGTGAGTTTGAGGACACACTGAGGTTACATAGTGAATTTAGGTCAGCCTGGACTAGAGTGAGACCCTACCTCAAAAAACAACAACAAAAACTCATCTCTGCATAAATAAGCATGCCCAACAATTTAGTGTGTGTGTGTGTGTGTGTGTGTGTGTGTGTGTGTGTGTGTGTGTGTGTGTGTGAACATGTGAAGGCAAGAGGTCGAGGCGAATGTTTTCTATAATCATTCTTGTTTTTTTTGGGACAGGGTCTATCCCTCGACCTGGAGGTCACCTATTGTGCTCATCCACTAGGCTAGACAAGTCCCAGGGGTTTTCCTGTCTCAGCTTCTCCAGCATTGGGATAATAAGTGTACCTGATGTCTAGCTTTTATGTGGGTCCTGGGCATCTGAACTCAGGTCCTCATGCTCACTGTGGGCATCACTGAACCACCTCCAAAAGAAACACCCGTGGCTTTGGTTTTAATAGCAGGAGAAGCTTTCTCTTTATATTCAATGGGAGATTCCGATTTCCTGGAACTTTCCCTCTTCCCCCTCCTCTTCCCCTCCCTTCTCCATCCAGTGATAGAATAAAACCCAAGGCCTTTCACATGTTTGATTTAGAAAGAAAAAACATATTCCAAGGCTGTTACACTTTAGCATGTATAAAAGCACCTCCCAATTTTTAACAGACCAAAATTCTTAATGACTTTGTCCCTCATAACTTATGCTGTGACCTATACTACTTGGGGGGAGAGCTTGCCTCTTCTGCCTTCAACCAAACCAGAGAAGGTGCTTATTGAATTCTTCTTTTAATGCTAATCACTTATTCTCAATAATTTCATTGATAAAGTAGTTAAATAGTAGATAATTTATAAGTAATTCTCAACCAACAGTGAGTGTAAGACTTTTTTTTCTCTCTATCTGCCAACTCATGTTATCTCTGTGAAGAAGCTCACCTTAATTATGTTTATAGGCTAGAGTCCTGCTATCACCTAATTCAATGGGAAGCCAGGCCAGGAGAAATGACTTATCTTCTATTTGCCTCCAAGTACTGAACATGACCTTGGCCTCTCATATAGTACCTTCCATGTGGTGATCACAACTTCCCACCATAGTGGGATCTGTGCTGTGATCACTGTTGTTTCGGGGAATGAAATAAAATCAGTTGCCTCTATATTTTTGACAAGTAGGTGAGAATCTCCACTTTTCACATGCAGAGGTGAAGTAAGTCACCCGAAAGTGGTTTAACTGAAAAGATTTTTGTAACCATGGTTAGAAGACAATGGTACTTCTATCGGGACTTGGCATATCAGGCAAGCAGGTCTTACACAATCTGAGCCACAAATGACTGAGTGCATGACTGATAGTATTTTCAAGACTGCTTGTTCTTTGCACAGTGATGTGGCAGACAGCCGAGTGGCCTTAGAACTCCCAGGCCAGTAGCGCTCAGTCTTAAATTCTTGTCCACATCAGCAAATAATTAAAAATGTAGATTCAAAGAAGGGTAAATTAGGAAAATTAAGTATGAAAACAGGAGAGCAGAAATAGCACAGGAAAGAGAAATTCCTCCCCTCCTAGGATTGCTGGAAGGGGAGAGGAAACGGCCAGGGAAGAAGTTCCTTCACATGGGACTTAACGGCATCTGGGGGGGGGGAGAGGGAAGAAGAGGAGAAAAGGGGTTCGTTCATGCAGCAATTTCAGGTCCATTTCTATGAATTATACATCTCATTGCCTCATTGCCAGGCTCAGATGTGTAGGAAGGGACTTACCTGGCTGCTGGCCCAGGAGCACTGACTTTCTTAGGAAGGTGCCTTCCACTGGGGCTAAATCTGAGAAACTGGAGAAGAAGCAGGAAGTTGTTATTGCTGAGGTTGTTGTTTACCACCATCTTGGATGAGCCTGGATCAGACTCCAGCTCTAGTCCTGCCAGGGCAGGCAAGGTGTCCCCCATGTTTGTGTGGGCCCAGTCCCTAGTTGACTACCAATCAGGAAAGAGCTACCTTGCTTCTAATCCATATAAGAGAACTCAACATTTGTGTTGTCTCTGTAACTTAGTTGTAAATAGGACAATTAAGCTAATTGATGCTTAAAAAATTATTTCAGAGAGAGAGAGAGACACACACACACATACACAGAGAAGGTCAGAGCCCCCAGTTGCTGAGAATGAACTCCAGACACATGCACTACTTTGTGCCTCTGCCTTACATGGGTACAGAATGCATAGCTGGGGAACAGAACATGTGTGGGACTTACTATGAAAACTAGACCAGTCTGGAACTTATGTTGATCCTCTGGCTCCGCCTCTTGCATGCTGAGATGACACGTGTGTGCTACCAAGCCAGCTTTATTAGTGCCTATTTGTAACAAGCATAAAAAGCTGTCAAGATTAAATTTAAACAAGGTAGGCATAGGCTTTATTTAAGTGATTCAGTCCCACCTGGAGCCCAGGGAGCATCCGGGGAAGGTAGTGTGCAGAGCTGCCCACCCCAGTGGGATGCACATATCCAAGAAGACAAGGTTTCCCTACAGTGAAATAGATCCTAGCCCAGAGATGGTAATGTGCAGGCGAGAAATGCTTAGGATAAGCCATGTGCAGTCCCACCATATGTAGTGTACCCTCAGTTCTGCAAATGGAGGTGAACAGACGACAATTCCTACCTCAGGTTTATGTGCCAATGACAGCATTGCATCCTGGATCCACCCCTTATCCCCTAACTTGCTGTGAGTCCTTAGCTGACTTCTCTGCTTCAGTTTTTCCATCAATACGGTGGAATTACTGAGGCCTGAAGAAGTATTGCTATGAGAATTAAAGTGAAGGTGTTTGCTAGATACTGCATTTTGTCTGGATACTCAGAAAAAGAGTGCATATAAAATATGTACAGAACATAGCTCTTAGTTAATTCTTGTGACTGATGACTTATTTTTTTCATTTATTACTTTAATTTTTATTTATTGATAATTTTATAAATGTATATATATATTTGCAAGGAGAGAGAGAGAGAGAGAGAGAGAGAGAGAGAGAGAGAGAGAGAGAGAGAGAGAATGGGTGTGCCAGAACCTCTAGCCCCTGCAAATGAACTCCAGACACATGCCACAGTGTGCATCTGGCTTTATGTGGGTACTGAGGATTCAAACCAGGATCCTTAGGTTTTGCAGGCAAGTGTCTTAACCATTGAGCTATCTCTCTGGCCCTATAATGTATTTTGATCCTCTTCATCTACCATTACTTTTCCTGCCTCTCTCCCTCTCCTGCTGAATCTCTTCTTCCCAAGTAATCCCACTATGATATGCTTTTTAATTTTTTTCTTATCACTGTGTGTGCGTGTGCTCGCATCACTGAGTTTAATCAGGGTTGCTTACATGAGCATGGGTTGGGGGTTATTTACTGGAGTGTGAACACCTGATCCGTGAGACTCAGCCACCATCACCTGCCAACGCTCAAGGAGAGGTGAGGCATCACAAATGCCTCCACTACTCATGACAGAATTAAAACATGAAGCTCTGACAAGCCGCCTCTGTCACATTCAGAGAACACACTGTCAGGCTGACAGGGCTTGCTGGAATTTAAAAGGGAGATGGAAATATTTAAGAATGGGACAAAAACACAGACTTCCAGGTAGGCTCAGTCAGGCAAGGTGGGTTCAATTGGCTCAACTCTGAAATGCCAGGGGGAGCAATAGAGGAGTGAGATTAAAGTACATTATATACATGTGTGAAAATGTCATAAGGAAAGCTGTTGTTTTGTGCAAGATGTGCTGATAAAAAATTTTAAAAGAGAAGAAATTTAGGAAGATCAGAAAATGACAGTCAGGAAAATAAGAAAAGTCCTTTGGCTTTCACTAGAACAATGTTAGCAGTGACCAAAGAAAGTATTTTTAGAAGTGGGAAAAATATAGCAGCCTGAACCCTTATTCAAGAAACCAGGCTGGTTAATCAAAGAAGGTATTTAATGATAGCTGAGGAAGATGGCTGAGCCAGGCCATGGCTTATTCAAGATAAAGGGTGCTATGAATATTTGAAAGCAGATAGGAAGAGATGCAGGGGGAGATGGAAGCTTTGGGAAGGCAGAGAAACCT
>PVHP010043086.1:0-14698 GCA_004024765.1 Zapus hudsonius
CTGCCATTGTTACCAGTGCTGTGACGGAGGTGATGTCCACCCCTCTGCTCATGCCATCATTTTCCGTGCCAGGATGGAGTCTCCACTTGAGTCTGCAAGCCAAATAAACCCATTCCTCCACAAGCCACTTTTGCTTGGGTTCTTTTTGCGCAGCAACTAGAAAGCTGACTACAACACTTACTTTCTGCTTACTGGAATTCAAGTGTAACAGGACATATCATGGAACTATTTACTGTCTGGCAACCCTGGGAGAAGAGAATTTTAGGCTTTGAACATGGACAGCTTTGTGGAATTCTTGACAGCTATAAGCTTTACAAAGTAGCTTCCATTGTTTTCTTTACCCCAAAGACCTTTCATTTCAGCCTACTCTTTGCAGCAAATGTTTCCTACTGAAGCTTTTCAGGAGCACCAATGTTGTTGGCCTAGATCACTGTTCCATGGGCCACAGCTCAAATTTGGAAGTCACACAAAAGTTCTTACCTGATGTAAAGATCCATGTGTTCAAGATTCCTGCCAGAGACATGAGCTGGCCTGCACAGACTTGTCCCCAGCTGAGAGGCTTTCTTGCCCACTCCCAAACTTTATCACTAGGCTTAACATAATTGCAGAAAACCAGATGAACATTATTAGAACAATAAAAGAACTGAAGGTAAGATAGCAATTAGAGGATCTCAGTAATCAGCTGGCTAAGCTTAATGAAGACATGATCAAATACAAGAATGAATATCAGGAAGCCTTAAAGAAGTCAAACCTGGAACTGAAACTAGAACTTAAAAAAGAGATGGAGACAATGCAGAAAAAATGCAACAGAAAAAAAATAAACCAAGAGATTAAAACCCTCTCTAGAATCCCTCACTACCAGAGTTAATAATCTGGAGGACAAAACCTCAGATGTGGAAGACAAGGCAGAAGAAATTGATTGGGATACTAAAAACTTTGATACGTTCAAAAAATCATATGAAAAAAATATGAGGGAACTATGGGACACCCTTAAGTGACCAAACATGGGGACACCAGAGGGGGGCAAAATTCATGCCAGAGGCATAGAGAACATATTTAAAAAAAGTATCGAAGAAAGTTTTCCCATTCTTGCAAAAGACAGCTCCATCTGAATATAGGAAGTACACAGAACACCAAACAGATAGGACCAAAGAAGAAACTCCCCAAAACACATTATGGTTAAAACTCTAAACATTGTAAGCAAAGAGAGAGTGTTAAAAGCAGCAAGAGAGGAGACAACTAATCGCATATGAGGGCAACCCCATCAGAGCTGCATCAGTTTTCTCCATGGAAATCATGAAAGTCTGAAGGGCTTAGAATGGAGTACTTCAAATTCTAAAACACTATGTCTTCCAACCCAAACTAAGGTACCCAGTGAAAGTATCCCTCATAAAAAGGAAAGGAATTTTTTAAAAAGTGGATGTGGCTACATCAGTATCTGACAAAGTAGACTTTAACTCAAAAGTAATTAAAAAGGACAATGAAGGTCATTTCTTACTCATCAAGGGAAAACTCCAACAAGAGGATATAACTATCATAAATATGTATGAACCAAATACAGGAGCACCACATTTTATAAAGCAAACTTTACTCAAAAACAAAACAGAAATAAACTCAAATTCCATCATAGTAGGAGACTTTAATACCCTCCTGTCTTCTCCAGACAGTTCATCCATACAGAAAATCAGCAGGGAAATAATAGCTCTTAATAGTGCCTTAAATCATTTAGACCTAACGATGTTTTCAGAACATTCCAACCCAAGTCTACAGGATACACATTCTTTACAACAGCCCACAGAACGTTCTCCAAAATAGATCACATATGAGGTAATAAAGCATTCCTCTATAAATTCAAGACAATTAACATAACTTCCTGCATCATACCAGATCACAATGCATTAAAGCTAGAAATTAACAACAAGAGAAACAACAGAAACTATACCAGCTCCTGGACACTGAACAATATACTATTAAACAATGAATAGCAAAATTTCTTGAATTAAATGATAATGAAAACACAACATATCAAACTTATTGAACACAATGAAGGTAGCACTAAAGGGAAAATTCATAGTGCTAAATGCCTTCATAACAAAAACAGAATGATTCAAATTAATAACCTAACCACCCAGCTAAAGGTATTGGAAAAGCTAGAACATTCCAAAATTAGAAGCTTAAGATGAAAAGAAATATCTAAGATCAGAGCTGAGATCAATGAATTGTAAACTAAGAAAACAATTAAAAAATAGATGAAATGAAGAGGTGGTTCTTTGAAAAAATAAACATGGTTGACAAACCTCTGGCCAACTTGATCAAATGAAGAAAGAGAGAGAGAGAGAGAGAGAGAGAGAGAGAGAGAGAGAGAGAGAGAGAGAGAGAGTCCAAATCAACAAAATCAAAAATGAAAAGGAAGAGGTCACAACAGACCCCAATGAAATTATCATACTTCCAAAACCTCTACTTGACAAAATTGGAGAACCTGGAAGAAATGGATAAATTCCTGGACACCTACCAGATACCAAAGCTTAACCCAAAGAGGATAAAACTCCTAAACAAACTTATTACATCCATCAAGATTGAAAATGTAATCACAACATCTCCAAAAGAAAAAGTCCGGAACCTGATGGTTTCTCAACCAAATTCTGCCAAACCTTCATCACAGAACTGAAACCACTCTTTCTGAAGCTTTTTCATGTTACTGGAGAACAGGGAATGCTTCCAAACTCCTTCTGTGAAGTTACCATCACCCTGAGACCAGAACCAGACAAAGATAAAACAATAAAGGGAAAGTATAGACCTATATCCCTGATGAACTTAGATGCAAAAATTCTGAACAAAATTCTCGCAAACCAAATTCAACAAGAGAATATCACTATCATCTATCTATCAACACAACTATCATCAATACAAGCATACAGAAAAAGAAATCAGCTAGACTGTCCTGTTTTTAATAGCTTAAAACAAAATCAAATACCTTGGAATAACATTAACCAAGGACATGAAAGGCTTTTTTATAAGAAAACATAAAAATGCTCAAGAGGGATATTGAGATGACATGAGAAAATAGAAAGACCTCACATGCTCTTGTATAGATAGAATTAATATTGTAAAAATGGCAATTCTTCCAACAGCAGTATACAGATTCAATGCAGTACCAGTAAAAATCCCAGGTTCATTCTTTGCAGAGATTAAAAAAAATAATCTCAAAATCATTTGGAATGTCAAAAGGCTTCAGATCCAAAACTATCCTTAGTAAAAGAAGTTCCTCAGGAGTTATCACCATACCTTATCTAAAGTTACAATACAAAGGCACAATAACAAAAACAGCATGGTACTGGCATAAAAACAGACAGACCAATGGAACAATTGAAGACTCTGCCCTTAGTTTGAGTAACTATTGCTAATTGATCTTTGACAAAGGTGCCAACAACGTTCACTGGAGAAAGACAACATCTTCAACAAATGGTGCTGGACAAATTGGATAAATACATGTAAAAAAATGAAACTAGACCCACTTCTCACATGCACAAAATCAACTCCAAAGAGATTAATTAATAGATTAAAGACCTCATTACTACCTAAAACTCTTAAAAACTTGGAAGGAAAAATAGGGTGAACTCTTCATGAGATAGGAATAGGGAAAAACTTCCTGAACATAACTCCAGTAGTCCAGAAAATTTAACACTCACTCAGCCAATCAGATCTCATCAAGCTATAAAGCTTCTGTACAAACATACAATACACAGAGCCAACAGATCACCATCAGACTGGGAGAAAATCTTTGGCAGCTACACCATGGGCAGAGGTCTAATATCTGAAACTACAAAAAATTCTAAAAATCAAGTAATAAAAAATCAAACACCCTACTCAAAAAATTGGCCAGTGAACTCAACAGGGAATTCACAGAGGAGGAAATACATATGGCTAATTCTCATTTAAGAAAATGTTCCATGTCCTTAGTCATCAGAGAAATGCAAATCAAAACAGCAATGAGATTCCATCTTACTCCAGTCAGAATGGCAATCAAAAAAAAAAAAAAAACTACCACCAATAGATATAAGTGAGGATGTGGAAAAAAGGAACCTTTATTCATTGTTGGTGGGAATGCAAAAATACAACCACTATGGAGATCAGTGTGGAGACTCCTGAAAAAGATCTATATAGAGGTACTAAGGGACCCAGCTATCCCTCCATTGGTCATTTATCCTTAAAGCTCCTTGCTTTAGCACAGAGACATCTGCTCAACCATGTTTAGAGCAGCTCAATTCACAATCGTTAAGAATTGAAATCAACCAAATACCCATTACTGGATAAATAGATATCGAAGTTGTGGTACATTTACATGATGACATTCTACTCAGCTCAAAGGGAAAATGACATAATGAAATTTGCAAAGAAAGTGGATGGACTTGGAACAGATCATATCCAGAGAACTCACAAAAGAACAGAGAGACAAAAGCCACATATTGAAATCAGGTTGAGCTTAAATAGTAAGAAAACCTGACATGTGAATCATGAGATTGACAAATTGGATGGAAGGGATTGTGGAGTTCGGAGGAGACCTACAGAAAACTATATCTATAATGAATCAACATAGAATCCTTACTTTTGGACAGTAAGCTCTTGAGGAAGATGGGCACATTCTCCAGTAAGAAGGGCAGTGAAGAGGGTGGGAGGAAGCCTAATCCTAAGACAAGTGCCTCTGGCCTACAATTTCCTGCCCTGGTCATTGGTTACTTCCTACACTGAGCTGTTGATCAGAGAGGACAACCCAATTCTACCATCAAGACCTGAGACAATGGTTGATTGCCAGGCAGGAGATGACCCACCCCTATCTCACCATCTAGGGCCCAAATGAAACCATAGAGGAAGTGGCGAGATGAGCAAGAGTGCTGCTTCCACAGCAAGTCAGACAACCTGCACAAGGGTAATGGAGACAGACACTGAGGATACTCAAAACAGCCCAAAGCAGAAACCCAGAGACTCTTTAGAGCTCAACAGTGAAATAGACTTAAAACTCACCCACCATGGCTCAAGGAATTTTGCAGAAGATGGGAGTGGAAAGATTGTAAGAGCTATGGTGGGGGAATATCAATATCCAGAGGCATTGCCCCCTCAACAGCAACAAAAAAAATGGTTACCACTTGTACAATTCATAGCCCTCCACCCCATGGAGAGTTCCAGAAATCCCACTGAGTAGGGCTCTCAGTGTTCTGGGAGCTGGGAGGAGGGAAATGAGGGTACAAACACAAGACTTGTTCATACACTGTTTCTAATTATTAACAATAAATAAATAAATTTAAAAAATAAAGCTTTGAAAAATTCCCTAATACCACAATGGAAAACTGTTAGGTATAGTTCTATTTGTTCAGAAAGTTTACTGCTAGGAAAATCTCATAACTTCTTAAATCCCCTGGAGCTGGGAAAAGCAGTTTAAGGTAGATGAAGGAGACTGTGAGAAGTGATCTGCAAAAAGCAAGGGAGAGAGGATTCTATTTCGTTGTGAAGCAAGACCATTTTTAGCCTACAGAAGACTCTAATCTTTGATTACAGACATTGTGAAATATTGATTAGAACTGTGTTCCTCTATGGAGTCGTAGCATTGTACAGGCTTTATTTCTCTTGCAAACCATAAGGAATAGTAGGAGCAGAAACATCACCATGCCTGAGAGTAAAAGCGATGGTGAAATAGGAGCAGAGAGCATGAACTTACTGCTAGCTGGTTCCTGCCTACAAAGGCAGGCAAATATAAACATGTGTGCTATTACATCAATCATATTTCTAAAGCAGAAATCAGTCTGTTGGTAGCTGGACTTGTAGTCAACACAATTAGAATGCAGACTGGCAGCAGGAAATGTGCATTAAGTGGCTTATTAATTATTAAAGATAAAGCAATTCTGAATATTTTATTTAAAAGTATTTTTTTCAATTCAAATTACATTTGAAAGAACGTAGAATATCCCAGTTAACTTCTGTCATGTGAGTATGTACGCCCAGAATTCCTGTGCCATTCTTGTCCAATAGTCTTTTTCCCCTTTTTTTCAGGGCACCACAACTATACCTTCTAGAGGGAACTGGTGGTCACAGAATCGTCCTCAAGGAGTCGTGCCTGGTCTTATCCAGGAGCAGCGCTATGAGATGGTCCAGAAGGAAGAGTGGAGCATGGCCAAAGCCCTCCCACCCGGTCCATGGCCTTTACATGCTGAGTCTGGGGAAGAAGCCTGCCTTTTCTGTTTCTCCATTGTACAACTCACCATGCAGCCACCTGATCTGTGTGTTCTGTCATGCCAAGAACAATTGTATGGAGGGAGAAAAGAATGGACTCCATACACAGACAAGTAAGTGGTAATGAGAGGAGGGCTGGATGGCCACATTGCTCAAGACCGAGAAGCAAAGCTCACTCTTGCCATCCTTTTCTCTAAGCACAAACCCCACTAAGACCCCTCACATGCTTTCTTCATGCGAGTTAGGTTTCTGTCTTTGAAGCCAAGACTAAGTAGAAATAAGTTCTGACTTGTTTAGAGAAACTTCTTTTTGCAATTGACATTGACAGCTGGGGAGACTCAAAACTCAAGAAAGTGCGGAGAATAAAAGGCTACGGAATGCTCAGTGCTCAGGAAAATATCTATGTCACCCTCTCCAATGCTCAGGAAACACCGAGGAAGGACAGGAGACAAGATGTAAGACCCAAAGGATGGGGAGGAGCACTGTGGAATGCTGTCTTCCAGACATGACATGATCACTGCATACAAGACCTCACAATGACCTTCATTGCCTGCACAATATTGGGCCCATGGACATTGCATTTTGAATGACGGAGGAGGGCATGAGGCCCTCATCCCTTCCTGAGGAGTTACTGGCAGTTAATGGCTGCTGGGGGAACAGGAGACACTTTCTACAGTAGTGTAGCCAATGGTCAATAATCCCCCACCTGTGCACATGCAGGCAATCCTAACTAAACTCAGTGGGTCGCACATATGCACAGAAGAAAAATAAAATCAGAATAGAAGGGGGGCTGGTTGGGAAGAAGAAGGGACTGAGTGGAAGGAAAGGGGGAGGAGGAAATGCAGAAAGTATTAAGAGGGAAAATACAAAAGATAAACATAAAACAAAAAAGTCAAATGACATGCGCACATGTGCCTGAACACACACATCACATTAGCCAGAAGCATCTCGTTTTGGTTCTCTACAATAGGCACCTGACAAAATCTATTTTTACCAAAATAACTCAAACAGAACAAGTAATTATTCCTGAGGGTATCAGAATTTTAAAAAGCCATTTATATATTATTTTTAAAGCTAAACAGCAAGTGATTCTATTACAGAGATGACACACAACCCCCTCAAGGACAAATGGGAAAATGAAGAAACAAGCAGAACAGCTGGACTTGGAAGAATGGTATCTGTGGCCTTGAACAAAACTCCCAGTGTCTTCAGACATGCAGTTTCTAAGAGCATTTACCTCAAAACTGGCAACACAGATGCATTTCTCTGGGAAACTGATGGCTAAAGACACACATCTTCATGGTAGGGAGACAGAGTCTCAATGACACTCCTCATTGATCATGACTGTGAATGAGAGATATTTCAAAATTAACGAATTCACCTGGAATGTACTTTGAAATCTCATATTACCTAATTAGTAATGGACATACAGGTTTTGTTTTTCCATCTGTCACTAACAGCTTAGTTGGCCTGATTGGGCTTCTTCGAGATTCTCAGTGGGAAGATGGAAGTTCCTATTTGTAAATGTACCTTGTTTACCTGTTGTATGGACCAGGGTTAGCAGAGAAACCCAAGGGATCAGGAACACAGCATGGCGTGGCCAATAGTTTTAATGAGAGTCACCAGGTAACCCAGAGTTGGTGAGCTTGAACTCCACCTGAAATGGTTATTCAGGGTCAGGTTTCTCCAGTTTCACATAAAGTAGATTTAAAGGGAACTCCTGAATGGCAGGGCCAAGAAAAACACTATAAAGCATTCATCACATATTTAAGGGAAATTTTGCCAAACTTCCCCTCCTCCATGTCTCCCCTGGCCTGTGGATAGAGCACAATGCATTCAAGTGAAGTGAACCTGCAGGTCATCCAAACCCAGGACTCCTGAGTGGAAGAAATGAGGAGAAAAAGAAGGCTGCAGAGCGGGACGTGAGGCTCCTTCAGCTCTGGAAGCACCGTTCTGCCACCAGCAAACAGTGAACCCGTGTCTCCCGCTGACTTCACGGGGCTGTTTTTCCAGCTGAATCCTATTTTTCCAGCTGTGTCTGTCACCACCCGTCGCTGGGATTGTGTTCATCAACGAGGACCCGTCAAACCAACTGTGTAAGTGCTTACCACATGCCAAGCATGGTCCTGGCAACTCCAGAGGCTTTGCGCTGCCCACTGAATGGTACTTAGTGGGTACCACTACATTAAATTTTAGGATTGCAAAAATATAACATTCCTGCCATAGAGACGGTGTGGGAAGGCAGGAAAATGAGCCCAGCTAACACTGAAGGTGGGGATACTCACCCTGAATGAGAGCAAGTCTTATAAAACAGGAAGGGATTATTCTGAGGTTCATGGACCTGCTACCCTTCTTAGCCACGCTGTCACATGAACCATCTAAAATATTTCCTGAGAAAAACAAGAAACCTTAGAATACGATTGCCTGTGACCTCCTCCCCATTCCCTAAGGAGAATTAAAGTTTCCTTTCCAGCGGTTGTGACATTGATCAATTTCTACCCAATTGTGCGAAAAAACCTTAAATATGCTCATCCCTTCATATATGAAGGACAATGGTTCCAGGACCTCCCACAAATATCAAAATTCATCAAAATTATGGATATGTGATGTGCATTTTGAATCAAGGTTACTTACAGTACTTCATAAAATGTAAATATTATATAAATACTTATGCTATGGTATAGTTCCGAAAATAAGGAAAAACAAATCTCCAGGTTCCAAGGTTAGTTGAATTTGGGGGTACAGAATGGAAGAGAAGGAAGGCTGGTTTGCATTTGGTCAGCCACCTGAATTTCTAATGCAGTGGTGTAAGCTGCTTCCCCTCCTCCTGCTGATGTTTCCTCCCAGGGGCCATGGCTTGGTCACCAAGTGGAGCAACCACAGCTGTCTGGAAGTGGAGGAGTGACTGTCACCTATATGGTGGGTACTGGTGCTTACATTTGGGACTAGGAGAGATCCCTTCAAGCAAGGGAAGTCCCTGATGGTAGAGACAGGACAGCAAAAATCCAAGGGTCTGATGGCCAAGCCTAGTGAGGCACTGAGTCAGGCCAGTGAGGGGAGCCTAGGGAGCCATCAGCCAAGGACACAGAGAGCGCTGGCATGTCCCAGGCTCTGACACTCTGGCCAGCCGCACTCCACTCCTGGAAGTCTGCATCCCTAGCACGGTTTCCTCACCAGCCAGCTCTCCTGCCTTATCTCTCCTTGCTCATGGCTCAACCACTTACCCCAAAGAACTCACCCCACACCCAGCAAGGCCCGTTCTGAGGGATGGAATGCTCTGCCCTTTCTTGTGTCCTGTTCCTGTCTGCAGTTGGCTTTGTCTGGCTTGTTTCTGAAGAGTTCTTTCCCTCAGACAAAGAAACAACCCTAAAGAAACAAGCATGGGGCAGCACACATACACACACACACACACACAACATACACACACACACACATACACACACACACACACACATACACACACACACCAGCTCTGATCTCAGAACTAGGCAAACTTGTAGAAACTACCTTTTCAAGTCTGATTTCCCCATCAAATATCACACCTTCTACTTTGACCTTCTGTCTACACAAAACACTGAGCATTCTTTTAACATTTCAAATAATGCTTTTATTTTAATTAATCTCTGTAACTTATCAAAAAGTGCTTGTACTAATTTCCTAGCCATCTTTGTAGAAGCTGTCATTTTTCATAGATGTGTGACAAAGTCTACCTTTGGAAACACTATCTTCCTCTCCATGTTTAATGTAATCTTATTTCACAACAATATTTTTAAAACATAATTTATTGAAATGTTTCTCCTATTCAATTAACTTTGTTAGGCTGGTACTAAGCATACAAAGTAATAAATATGGTTTATTTTAAACAGGGATTCAAATTATACATATATGAAACTTTGTAAAGAAAAATAATTCCAAATCACATGTGGTGAGCTCCACTTCACGAATAGCACATAACAAACATTCAAGAAATTTTTGTTTAATTTAAAGGCTGAAGAGATCACTCAATAGGTCAGAGAACTTTCTACATAAACACAAGAGGCCTGAGAGGGGTTCATTCACCCAGTTCAATTCCCCAGAACCTACGTAAACAGATGGATATGTAACTCCAGTCCTGTGGGGAGAAGAAACCAGAGAATTGCTGGTCAACAAATTTGACCAAAAATGTTATCTCTGGCTCAGGAACTTCATCTCAAGGTCATGTGCACATGAACAACAGAGGAGGACTCCCGACATTCTCCCCTGGCCTTCAGGGAAATGCATAAAACACACACAACAATTGCACACTCACATATGTGTACAACACAAACACAGGCATGCGTTCACACGCATACACACACACCACCATCAGCACCACCGCAATACTACACACATATACAAAGAATGAAATATGTGCTAAGTTAATGAAATGAAGGAAATGAAAGAATTGGTGATTAGCCTCATGGTTGAGGTTAGTTGGGTAACTTTGAGCCTTGGACTTTTCTCGAAGGAAAATAAGCTCCGATTGGTTCTGTTACCTGAACTGACCTGAACAATTGGTTATATTTTGCCTTCCTGCCCATGAGAGTCACTTGTAGCTTTGTATACTAGATGGAGATGGGGGATGGGAATTGCTTAGGCAGTTTAAGAGTGCAGGGTCCTGAAAGAGAACAGGTTTTGTTTCTCTTGGCTAAAAGCAGACACGTCCTTAAACCTATAAAGGAAGATCTGGTTTTTCCTCATTTCTTTTTCCCTAAAGGAGTTCCCCTTCCATAGAAAGCAGACATGTCACGTGACTAAGACTGAAGGCCCCTGGGTATCAGGCATTGAAATTAGACTAATCACATAATCCCCCCCCCATCCAGTAAAGTCTTACTCCTGTATTTTAAAAAATCCAATCCCAAATCACCACATGGATCACCTGCTCAAAATCCCTCCTAACTCAGGAGTTTCCAGATTCACTTTTTTTTCCCTCCAAAATACCCATTTCTGAGGACTCCTCCTGGTAGACAGGCCCTCCGCATTCTTTCTTTCTCCTAAGCATTATAATAAAATCTTTCTAAACCTCACCCTCTGTGGTCTGTGGATTTCATTTATTGAATTCACAGCACAAGAACCTAGATAGAGGTCACTACCTCATCAACGTTTCATGTGATCATGCACACCCAGCACCCTAACTCCTGAGTTAAAAGCCAAACCCAGAGCCGACAAAGGCTCCATCACTCTGAAAATACCCCCAAGTCCCATATCATACTTCCCATAGTAATGGGCGTTGACATGAGGCGTTGCTGGGTGTAATCAACAACACAGGTCCAGGGAGCTCAGGGGGAAATGACTGCAGAGGAGAGAGGTGCAGGTCTCAGAACAAAGAGCTTGCCCTGATGTGAATTTCAAAATAGCTAAAACCGACTTTGAACCTGCTCATCAAAGGAAATGACCATTGGTTAAGGTACTAGATATGCTAATTACCTTGATTTGAATATTATATATAATATATATCCAAACATCACTTCATCTCACACTATCACAAGCACGCGTACAGTTATGTGTCAATTATTAAAAAGAGTGTTTTTAGGGCTGGAGAGATGGTTCAGCATTTCATGTGCTTGCCTGCAAAACCTAATGACCCACATGTATGTAAAGCCAGATGCACAAAGTGGTACATGCATCTGGAGTTCATGTGCATCAGCTAGAAGCCAGGGCATGTCCATTCTCTCTCTGTCTCATCTCTCTCTCTCTTTCTCTCTCTCTCTCTCTCTCTCTCTCTCTCTCTCTCTCTCTCTCTCCTTGCAAAATAATTAATTTTAAAAAGAGTGTTCTCCTGCTGTCCAGTCATCCATTTCTGTTACCTCCACAGTATCATTGACTACCTATTTGGCTCCAGGCAGGACATAGGAGCAGAGAAAGAAGGGCAGTGTTCTTCCTCCCCAGGTCTCTGAAGTACATGCTGGAAAGCAGCCCACCTATGCAGGTGCGCTCTCGGTGTTTCCTGTCCTGGGCAGGCTTGATGGAGGCTTAAGGCTCTGGGGCATGCTCACCCCCTCAAGCATGCACTCACCACCAGCTTCTGAATGATACACAACTTGGTCATGAAAAAGAAAAAAAATTTTCAAGTCTATTCAGTGTGGATGTTCAGTTTTAAGTTGTTACCTACAAATTTGCATGTTAGGACTGTGGTCTTAAATAAAGATAAATTATGATTAAAAGGAAAAGTCTATTGGAAAGCTAGCTTCAAAGAGAGGGACCAAGAAGGAGAGGGGAGAGAAAAGCTACACATTAGGGGGACATGCAGAGAAATGAATCCCCTTTCTTTGTTGTATCAGTTAGCTATTGCTGCATAACAAAATCACATCCAACCCCAGCAACTTCCGACAGTGAGCTCCTCATGAGCAGCGAGCTTATGGTCTTAGCATCCAGCAGAATGGACCTGCTGGTTTTCTTCCAGGCTCCCTGAGACAGGGCATCTAGGGGAAGTCCGAGGTCCCCGAAGGGCAAGGAGGATGGCTTCACTCAGAAACCTGTGGTTCCTGGAGCCGTGGCTTCACAGGGTCATGTGTGTCCCAATATCCAGCAGGCCAGCCCAGTATGGATACAAGACACCACAGATATACAGGTAACAAGAGGCCTGCAAAGCTTTCAGGTCCTATGCTATGATCGGATTATCTCAACCCACATCCTCAACACAGCCCACTCTTCATCTAACTCAAGAGGAAAACTATATAGCTTTCCCTGCCTCTTTGGGTCTTCATTTCTGAAGGCCTTGGTGTTGTGTAAAACTTCCATGATGTGCATTTTTATGCTTTTCTCTTGTTGATCTGTCTTTTGCTAGAGGGTTGCCAGTCATGGACCTAGCTGTGGGTGAGAAAAGAGGGTCTCTCTCCCTTCCAGCTGGGACCTGACATACTACCCTTTCTGCTGCATGCTTTTGGTGAAAGTGAGTCATATGCCAGACCAGACTCAGGGGTGAGCATATAAATTCCATGTTCTCATGAGAGGAACTGTAAAGTTACTTTACATAGGATCTGGGAACAGGAAAGGGTAGTTGGTTGTTTCCATGCCTGCAGTTGGTATGTTATGCTTGCCTCTCTAGATAAGTTTGGTTGTATTTCTTGCAGCATGGAGGTGGATTCATGGCTTTCTTTGGATTCTCATAGGGCCTGAAAGAAGCAGACAGCAGAAGCCTCTGGAACCCCATCCCTCTCCTGGCCAATACTAACATCTTCCTCTCCTTCATGAAGGAGCCCAGGAGTGTGGGAGGGACTGTAGGAATTTGCTCACCATCTTCCTGAGGATGTAGGTGAGCCACACAGACCAGGTCTCTGCTAACAGAAAACAGATTGCTAAGAAAAGAAATGGCTTGTTATTTTCTGCACTGATGTTCAGGGTGTTCCTTCTCAAATGTGGGTGTCTTTGGGTTTCCCCACATACTTCTTGTCATTCTCTCTGGCCTTCTGGGGATGGGCTTTTCAGGCTTCTGTCCTCCTCCTGGCCAAGGTCTCATCTTCCCCTCCTCAGCAGGTCAGCCCCCACACCCTCCGTGTTCAGCTTAGATGTCAGTGTCCCCTGGATATTGCTACATGTCTTGTCCGTGCCTCCAGTGCCACCTGGCTTTCTTCTACACCAGCATGACTGCCATGTAACCTGGCCCTCTTAGGAATGGAGGTGTTGGAGGATACAGCAGAATTCCATGGAGGCACAGGCTTACGTTGAACTGAAGACATTTGAGAAGCCACAAGAGGCTCTTTTACGAACCCTTTATATTCCTACGACAGCTGCCCCAAAGAATTCAATTGTCATAAATTACCAGCCAGGGAGTCACACAACTAGAGAAAATTGACTCTTGTCACTGAAAACAAAACAAAACAAAAAGTCAATGAAAGTCAGAAATACCGAAACAGACATTTTCATAAAATCATCCAGGTTCTTATATATTCTCTTGGGACCTATTTATTTTTCTTCCATGTCATTTGTCCCCCAGCACTGGCCTGTGGTTCTCTGTCTTCTGTTTAGCTGGTACCATAGCATCCAAATTCCAAAAAGCTGGTTCAGGTCTACTTTGTAAACCCTTATGAGAACCCGTGTGATTGAATCTGTTTTCTCTCTCTAATCTGTTGTAATATTTGCTTTTCTCAGTGCTATGACAAAACACTTGGCAAAAGTAACTTAAAGAAGAAAGGGTTTATTTGGGCCCATTCATCCATGTTTCCATTAGCACAGCAGAGAAGGCACGGTGGTGGAGTGTGAGGTGGCTGGTCACATTGGATCTACAACCAGGAGGCAGAGAGAGATGAACACTGGTGTTTAGCTCACTTTCTCCTGTTTATTCAACCTGAGACCCCAGCTCATGGACTGGCTCTGCCCCACAGGGTCCGTCCACCTCAGTTAAACCTTCCTGGAATTGCCTCACAGATTCTCCCAGGAACTTGTGTCCTAGGTGATTCTAAATCCCATCAAGTCAGCAATCATGATAAAGGATCCTGTCTGCCTTTTGCCATTA
>PVHP010043087.1:0-14727 GCA_004024765.1 Zapus hudsonius
CAAGAGTGAGTATAAAGAGATGGGTAAGAGTTGGGCATGGTGGTGCATGCTTTTAATCCCAGCACTCAGGAGGCAGACATAGGAGGATCACTATGAGTTCAAGTTCAGCCTGTGCCTACAAAGTGAACTCCAGGTCAGCCAGGGCCAGAACACCCTACCTCAAAAACAGAGAGAGAGAGAGGGGGGGGGAAGAGGTGTGAGGAAAGAACAAAGGACACATGCCATGTAAACAGAAGTGGGAGGAGAGAAGGGGGGATGGGAAGAGACAGGAGTTAAGGAGAGAAGGGAAGATAAGAATCAACTAAAACAAATTGTTTTTGAAAATGCCAGAGTCAATAATGCCTAAATCTCTGTATGCCAACTAAAAAAATAATAAAATTTTAGTAGAGAACAAAAAGGCAGAAGACTTTATTTGCCACTTTTAAGTGTCAAACATACCCAAAGACCTGCAGTGACTTTGCTACAATGAGCCATACTTAAATCCAAGATGTTATTGCTAATTATTTTTATGAGAAAGTAAAAAGAAATATTAACATCCAGGTAAACTATAGTTGATTATGCTGAGAGGTTGCCAGGAGAGAACAATTTTATCATAATTTTATAACTTTAAATTTTCTTATAACTTCTCAACCTTTTGATTAAAATCAAGTGAAATTTAAATTTTGCCTTAGACTCTTTAAGATTTTATACATTAACTTATGAAAATGGCTGGTTTTAATTTTTAACATGAGACATAAGATACATAGGATACTTTATAATGTAACACAATAAGAAACAGAAATGGATAAGTCATGATCCTTAAACAAAACTACCTACATAATACTAAAATGGAAGATTTGTTAGTAACTGTAGTATTCCTAGGAACTGGAGACTCTTCCACTATAATGACTAGATATCTGATGTCAGATATCTAAAAGATTATTTCAACTGATATTAGAGACTGATAAGTGGCCGTGATTGCAGGCTATCTAAAGGACAGAGCAGTGCCTTTGCTGGGAAAATCTGGGGGATATAGCTTCATCTAGTATATTTATCACTTGAGATGTGACACACCTTCCAAGTATTTAGGATATGGTCCATGATCAAGAAAAACAATATATATATATATATATATATATATATATATATATATATATATATATGCATTCTGAAAGGAAACTCAAAGAAACAATGTTATTAAATTATTTCAAAAACTAGTGAGTTATATAAAAATGATTAGATATATTTATTTTAAATTAGATTGTAGAGGCATAGTAACAAAACAGTATGGTACCAACACAAAAATAGATACAGAAAATAGAAAGAATTGAGGACCCAGGAACAAACTTATAGATATAGCCATCTTATTCTCATCAGAGGAACTCAAAAGATATATCAGACAAAAATAACAAAAAATAAATAAAATAAAAAAATAAAAATAAATAACAATAAATAAATAAAAAATAATAAATAAATAAAAAATAATAAAAAAATAAAAAAAATAGCCTGCTTAATGGATGGTGCTGATCAAAATGGATATAGACATGTAGAGACTGAAATTATATCCCTGTCTCTCACTCTGTACAAAAACTAATTAAAGATGGATCAATGACCTTAAAGTAAAAATGGAAACTTTGAAATTAACAGAAGAAAATATTTAAAGATATAGGCATTGGAAATGACTTGGAAGAAGATTGACTCCATAAGTTGATGAAAAATAGCAAGAATTTACCAATGGAATGGCATAAAATTATAAAAGGTTCTGCACAGTAAACAATAAACTGAAGAGCTGGCTGACAAAATAGGAGAAAAATCTTTATCACCTATTCCTTTGACAGGGAACAGATGTTCCAAAAGCAGTGTAAACAGCCAATAAAGGCATTCAACATACTTATCAATCAGGAAAATGAAGCTGAGAAGTATGCTGAGAGGCCGTCTCTTCCTAGTCAGGATGTCCATCTTCAAGAGCACAAATCTGGCAAGTGCTGATGAGGATGTGGGAAAAGGAAACGTTGTTGGTAGAAATACAAATTACTCCTGCCGGTGTGAAACAAACATAGAGGTCCCTCAATAAAACTAAAAATAGAGATGCCACCTGATCAAGCTATACCACTGATGAGAACATACTGTAAAATATCAAAGTCAATATACAAAATCAATACCAGCATACCCATGGCTTTGTGGGAATCGTCCCTTAATAGCCCAATTGTATTATCAGCCCATGGACCCATACACAGATGAGTGGGTAAGTAAAACATGGAGTATTAATTAATGGAGTATTAAGCACCCATAAAAAAGAAAATATGTTGTTTTTAGGAAAATGCAAGGAAATTGAGATCATCTTGTTAAGTAGACTGGGTGACAGAAAGATTAGCGTTCTGTGTGTTCTCTCCATATAGATTCAGAATTTATACTTAAAATGATCATACAAGTATAATGAAAACTTTTGGGATAAAGAAAGGTAACCATAGGAAAGAGAGAGTGGAGATAAGAGAGTAATAGAGATAAATAAAAGAAAATAAATTATATACATGTATTAAAATGTCATAATGAAGCCCACTATTTGGTGCAATTAGTATACAGTAATAAAAAGAGAGAAAGAATGGAAAAGATGACACAATGTGTTACAGTGACCAGAAAGGGTAGGAAAGGCTACTTTGTACATGATTATTAAGGATGTACTTGCATTGAAGATAATTTTTGAACTGAGGTTACAAATGATGGAAGGTAAAAGAACACATAGGACCTATCAGTTCCTATCAGATGGAAGGGAAACATAGAGCCTAAGTCTCGAAAGGGCAGAGGTCCAGAAACAGCAGGCATCCCAGCAGCCTGGTGGAAAACAGCCATGTGGAGGCAGAGGCAGGAGCCCAGATCACTGGTCTCTGGGAAGATCTTACTCCATATTGAAGGAACTGTGGTCATAAGAAGGTGATCTGGCCCAGGTCTCATGATCTATAAAGGATACTAGAATGGGAAGCTTGGCCTGGGATATGGTGTAGACATTCAAATGAGAACCCGAGTTCAGATCCCCAGCTTCCATGTGCCAGGCATGATGGCACATGTCTGGAGTCTCACCTGAGGAAGCAGAGACAGGAGAATCATGGGGCTCAGTGGCTACCTGGCTTGGTCCAACCAGGGAGCACTAGGCTCAGAAGAGACCCTGTCTCAAAGAATAAGCAGAGGATAACTGATGATGACCTCTTGACGTCCACCTATGGTGTCACAGAAAACTTTGTCCATCAGTTGACTATGAAACACACATTTATTCACCCCAGATTGGGCACAGATGACAGACCAAAGTCCAGTGACACCAAAACCAGTTTTGGTAAACTAATGAGGTTATTAGGGTTACTTACAGAACAGGGGAGGGGTTGCTTAGAGGAACAACAGACAACTCATCCACAGCTGCATCACCTAATATCTCATAAAAGACCAGCAATGCATAAGCAGTGGTTCATGGGGGCTGCATCTCGGAGCTCACTGCATGAACTACAGGCAGCTTGGCTGGCCTGAGAGTCCCTACCCAAGTGGGTTTTTTCCCCTTTATGTAATCTTAAAGAGGGGTCCTGATACCTTTTCCCTCAGAATTAGTAACTTCCTGAGTCTTCTGTGCTTCCTTCCTCCCCCCAAGAGGGAATGTTTCAATTGGCATTACACTGATCAAAGTTTGCCCCTCAATGGTTCTTTCTCATTCCTTAAACCTTAGGGAGTGGTCATGTGACCTTTTGAAGGTTCAGCTCTTCCAGACTTCTTGACCACTTGACTCCCTCCTCCTGTCTTCAGGAGGGAGTGTTTCAGTTTGTCCCCACATACACAGGCTCACATGCATGCATGCACACACATGCACATGCAAACTCAAGGAAAATTAGAAATCAGGTTAGAACCCAAGCAGGGCCTAAAAAAAAGAAGACCCTGGGCCTGAAAGGCCAAAACCCTGTTGTCATAATGATACCAGAGAATGAATACTACAACATAAAAACATTATATCCTGTGCAGTATTAATTGAAATGATGCTTGAGCATAAACCTCAACTATGATGTGACTCCATCCTTATTAATCCTGAACTGGTTGCCACTGGAAACAATTTTCAACCAGAGTTAAATTATTGACTTTAACAAGTAACTATAAATGAAGAAAATCGAAAATAATCACACATCCTCGGTTTGGGGCAGGGGGATGAGGTAACACACACTCATATCTGCCAATGAAAAATTTCTATATTTCTTTTGATTGATTAAATATTTAATCTCTCTTTAAATCTTACTTGAAATATTTATCTTATTTTTTTCTATTTAGGAACTCCATTGCTCTCTTATGCTAATTAATGAGCTCAATTTTATAAAATAGCCTAATTTTTAATATGTGTGCTAAAACAAGGATATAAAACCCTATTCTTAAATATTAGTATATTTTGGAATGAGATACTGTGACCCAATTGCCACATAGAGGGATGAAAAGTCTTCAGAAAAGCAAAGGTTTTCTATTCATTAATTGAAAAAGCACTTACTATACGACAGCCACAATGTTAGATGTTTCACTGCAAAGAAGAATTAAATAAAGTCTATAATCTTAGTTAGCTTGCAGTCTTTTGTGGGTAGCAAAGGATTGTGGGTACAGGGCCTCCAACATTTAAGTTTCCTGAAGAAAGAGATGGAAATGTGTGGGTAATGTGTGAGCCCAGATCAAACCTCAAATTGGGATGTAATGCCATCCATATGCCCTGAGGGTTCAAACCTCCATACTGAGCTTAGGTATAAATGCTTATACGCCCAACTGCTTACTTCTCCCACTTCTCTTGGATATTTAATAGTTATTTCAAACATTCAGTCATATGGAGGAGTTTTCTGTAGTAATGAAGTTCAGTGTCTTAAGATGACTGTCTAGTATGGTGTACCAGACTAGCTCTCGGGTTAATGAAAAAAGTTTTAAAAACTTGAAAATTACCTCTCGCAATGAGCTGTTGATTGAAGAGACCCACGAGGTCCCCAAAACAAGACAGGATTTTGTCAAACTCTTGAATACCCACCCCAGGCCAAAGGTAAGACCCTATTGCTAAAAAAAAAAAAAACCACAGAGTGTCAAAATTTCAATTTCTCTTTCTAAAAACTGTGGTGTCGTTTTAATCTTTTCTACCTATTATACTATGCATTTGGACTCTGTAAATCTTGTGACTCATAACTTCAACTTTCACTCACCTTGATCCAAGACATTATCACTTTTAATCTGGGTTAAAATAAAGCCCTTTTCGGTCTGCCCAATCCTCCTCATAGAATTCATGTCCTTATGAACTTGTTTCTTCATTCCTACCTTATAAATTAAATATGAGATCCACTCAGAACGTAATGATCAAGAAGAAAATGGGTTTTAAATACATATTTAATGACTAATGAGGAATCATATTCAACAGAGGATAAGAAATATCTGGATGCTTTAAGGTGGGTTCAGCACACATTTGAAAGGGGAATGTTGATAGACATTGTGATAGAAGTTCTGAAGATTTAAGATGACGTTAGCAGCATAGCTGTCATAGTGTGTCTCCTGTAACATTCAGATGAAGGCTGTGATACATACAGTCATACTTCCACCATCCCTTTTAAAAAATAAAAAATTCTTCCTTGAGTCCTGTCTCTCAGAACTGGGGTTTAAGAAGTTTAAGAATTCCCTGCTTGATTTCCTGGGTTCGTACTCCATACACAATGGGGTTGAGGGCTGGTGGGATGAGGTGATGCAGAACATTGAGAAGAATAGGTACCTCTGAAGGAATCTTCTTTCCTGCCTTGTTTGTGAAGATGAAGACCAGTAGCAATGTATAGAAGAAAAGGATAAGGATGAGATGTGAACCACAAGTACTCAAGGCCTTGGTGATCGCACCTCCTGACTGCTGACACATAACAACCCTCAGGATGAAGCAATAAGACAGCAAGATGAGGACCAGGTCAGAACCTAGTAGACACCAAACACTCACAAATTGATAGAGCTTATTTATATGAATATCCTCACATGAGAGCTTCGCTACGGAAATATTGGCACATATACAGTTCTCTACCACATTGCTGGCACAGTAGTTGAGTCTAGCAGCCAGGATTGGAGTGGGCACTGTGGCTAGCAGATTGCGGAACACAATGAAGATGGCTGCATTGATGACAAACTGTTCCGTGATGATGGATGGGTAACGCAGTGGGTGGCAGATGGCCACATAGCGATCATAGGCCATGACCAGAAAGGTAGAGGACTCCATGGGAAGGAAGGTATTCATGATGAACATCTGCAAGAAGCAGCCCACGAAACTGATGGGCTTCATGTCGAACCAGAAGATGAGCAGGACCTGCCAGAATTATTATTCTTATAAATCCCATGTGTCCATTATCATCCTAGAATACCTGGCCTTAAGGAAATCATTAGGAAGACCATCCAAATCTCCAATCCACAACCCCATTATCTCCACTGGGATAGTATCCTATTTCAGATATCTTCCATGTCCATCTCAATCTCCAAATCCAAATTATACCTTTTCTCTCAATGATTTAAAGTGGTTATGTGCATTCCACGACCTTGGCTGAGCTCTTTAGTTCTCACCCAAACTTAGTGGGCACATCTGGCCATCACGTGATACTATGCCAAAGGAGGATCAAAGGCAATAAAGGCAATATCTATATGTGGGCACTCTCTAGTCTTCTCAAACACATTGAAAGTTTTATCAACAACACATAAAAGGGGTGGGGGAATTGGCTACCTTTAGAGCAATTCATAACCCCCTACCCCATGGTCTGATCCCGTATGCCCACCGAGGAGTATCCCCAGTGGATTGTGAACAGGGAGGAGGGAAATGGAGGTAACATCATAAGATTTGCTCTAACAATGTATCTAATTATGGATAATAAAGATTTTTTAAAAAAGTTTTCTCAATGTGCTTCCTGTCTCAGAATATGATACAAACATAGACCCTATTTCATTTTAGAAAGCAAATTCTAGAGGCCTTACTTGTGAGAGTAGGAGAATTTATAATCTAGTGGTGAGAAGAACTCAGGAATTTGAAATATCACTGACTCATATTGAGAGAGGGCCTATCAGTTGGGAAATGGTGAAACACTTAAGAAGACCTGGGCATTAAGAATAAGAAGGGACATGGCTGAGAGCTGGAAGATATCTGATATGATGATTGAGTAATACACTGAGCATTTTCCTTCAGCAAAAGGGCAACTTGCAGAAGTAAAGCAAAGTGCTGTTTAAAGATGACAGCTGGATGTCTGGAAGAGTTTGGGGAGGGCCTGACCTTGGGGATGACTGTGAGGCAGAGGATGACATCAAGCACAGAGAGGATGGCGAGCAGGTAGTACATGGGCTCATGCAGAGATGCCTCCTGGAGAATGGTGAATAACAAGACAACATTGGCCCCCACAGCCAAAACCAGGAGAGGAGCCAGGACGATAGAGAGCCAGTGCTGTGTGTCCTGCATTCCTGGAAAGCAGATCATCAGGAATTCGGTCACCTGGGTCCCTGTGTTGTTGGGAAATGATACCATGACTGGAAAGTGGGGTCAGAAATCACTGAAAAGAAACAAGAAAGAATTCAAATGCCTGACTGTTTAGTTAATGGGATCCTAACTGGTCCTAACTTTATCACCATTATGTTGAATAATAGTCAATCTAAAATTTTAAATAATAGTAAATCTAAAATTGAAACTGAAGCACATACTTTTCTATTAAAAACAACTTCACTCATCACTTAACACTCATCACTTTGTAGAAAAAGAATAACCCCATATGCGTGAGTATGTTCCAGGTCCAGACTTAGTTCACTCATACACACTCAGATCCAGGCCCTTAAAGGAATGCTTTTTTATGTAAATATATAAAACACTTCTGCACTCCACATGCATGTCCTTCCCTTAAAATCCATTCTTTTGCCTGAAAGATGTCCTGTTCTTCTGATGTCCTGTTCTTATCTGTATCAAAAGCTACACTTCTTGAAAATTTGTTTGCTTTTTTATCATTTTAAATGCCTGATCCCACCTGATCCTCAGGTATCCCAAGAACGTTGCTAGTCAAGCATTAATTAAGATTTTAATTTAATCAATCAAAATTGATGTTCCCCATTTGTTTTCCAAATAGTTGTGAATGGAATTTTATCTTTTTATTTCAGTACAGAAAAATGCACTGGACACCTATTGGAATAATAAGCATTTTAGTATGTATGTAAGTCTCATAGATTATTGAAAGAACCATAATGCCTTTGATAATTATTCCATATTATTTAGCATCTGTATTAGTTTGCTCTACTAGAAACCACTGGAACATTTGCTTAATACTCACAAAAGTTTGAATGAAATAGAAGATAAAAGAAAATTTAATGGTGAGGAAAAAATACAAAACAGTGAAAAAACAAATATCAAAGACAGAAGTGCAGCAACTTCTTTGAGTGTTTATTTTGTAAGAAAAATATAACCTCTTAATTTTCTGGGAAAAAAGGAAAATATAGAGTAAATATGCCTTCTAATAAAAGAAACAACTGAAAGAGTTCTGAGGGGATAGTTCAGGGGTTAAAAGCATTTGCTTGCAAATCCTGCTGGTCCGGGTTTGGTTCCCCAGCATTCACCCACATAAAGCTGGATGACATTTGTTTGTGCAGTAAGAGACCATGGTGTGTGCGTGATACACACACACACACACACACACACACACACACACACACACACACAAATAAATAAAGAACTGAAGGAATTTCTAAACATACCCTGGAGCCTAGTATTACACAGGCTGAAGCACTATTTCTGCTTGAGTAACTCCTTAACCATTCAGGAACTGACAAGTGCAGATGTTGTTAGGTTGGGTTATGTTCACCTCTGATGCAGAGGTAAAACCACTGGGCTTGGAGGTAAGCTGTTGGGAGTTTGCAGGATGCAAACACACACACAAATTATGTTTAATTTGTTTTGAATATATACAGTGGGTTTCGAATCATGTTTTTTTTATCAGGCTCTGCCAAGCCTCAGATAAATTGGCTGCTTTCTGACGTTATTTTCAGCTCTATAAAAATAGTTCTGGCCCATCTCTGGCCTTCAACTTGAAAGGTCTCTTCTTCCCATTGATTCTTTTGGGAATTCTGTAGACTCCTTTTTCATAGTCTTATTTCTCTGTGTGGCTCTGTACTTTTCAGCCACCTCTACATAACATTTGATGATAAGGCATCTTTCTTTTTTCTTGCTGGAAATTGGTCAGAATACAGAGACACCATGTTTTATGTGCTCAACTGATGCCAGCCTGTTCAGATTCTTATGATATAAATGATCCTTGGGGTCTTCACAGACTAACACCTACAGAATGCAATAATATCCTTTGGAATAAATAACAAATAAATTCAAAGAATGACCATTAAGCATTACTCATGCTTGGTTTTTTTAGAGTACAGGTCCTAAAAATACTTACAAAATCTTCTGAAAATAGCAGATTTGACCATTCAGCGTTTTTGGGGCAATGTGTGACTGTTAAAGTCCTTATTTGCCCTATAATTGTGGCTCTGGCACATGAATGAATGCCTTTATAAAAATTTAATTTGTATAATTGCCATCCTCCAGTGGTAGCAAAGTAAACACTGGTTTGGGAATATTGTTCCTATGGGCTCCTGCCTCCCTGAAGATACATTAGTTATATCCAATGTAGAAAGGGAGACTTTTGATTTTAAACTCAGTGTATGGTCTCCCTGGAGGTGACTGAGAATTACATAAACTAACATGTATTAGCTTTAACAGAAATGTGAAGCACTCAGGGACATAGAGCATGTACCCTTTAGATGAAAATAATATCTTCTAAGTTCAGTTTTGGTAGGTTATATGAATGTAGAAATAAGTTTATATCCATATGTAGAAGACTGAAACTAGATCCCTAACTGTAACTTTGTACAAAAAATCAACTTAAAATAAATCAAAGACCTTAATGTGTGACATGAAACTAAATTCTAGATAAGACACTTTAAAATATAGTCATGAACAAGTGCTTTCTGAAAAGAATGATAAGACAGGAAAATAATTACAAGAATTAAAATTAAGAACTTTCTGCATAAAAACAGTCATCAGAGTGAAGAGACAGAACAGAAAGTCTTTGTCAGCTATTCAGCTAATAAGGAATTTAAATCCAGAAAACATGTGGGGGTTTGTATATTATATGCATGTGTGTGTATGCATGTGCATTCATCCTGTGCATATGTGTGCAAAAGCCAGAGTAGACTGTTATGTAGCAGTATCACTTATCATATATGTGAAAGAATACAAAAATTACTTTGGGTAACCTGTGTTCACGAGCTCTACACCCTAAGGTGAATTTTATTATAAAATATATTCCTCCCGCATATAATATGTACCATACAATATATCATTTCAATCTCCATGGATTTTTTTTGCATTCCACATTTTACTTATCTATCCTATTAGCATTTGCTAAACCTCCCCTATGTCTTGTTATTCTGCTTTCTTAAGTAGAAAATACAACAGAGAATGAGACAGATGTTGACCCAATAGAACTATAAAGATGTTGGAGCAAACACATCAGTGGTGAATAGAAAGGAATGTGGAAGGAGAATTAAGAAATAAACCTCTTCTGGAGGTGACAATATCCTGAACCTTTAATAGAGCAATGTTAAAACTATTGAAGCTGTCTTCCCTGCTGACTATCTTTCTTTGTGCTCCAAGTTACTGGCGAAGAATAGTCATCAACAGTCCTATCCAGCTGTGGACCCAATCTACTTCACAACCAACCTACCAGGCAAGTTGTACCCACAGGTGCAAAAGTGGTATGAATGTTATGGGCGTAACAACTGGACCAGCTTTGAGGATTGCTTTACAGGAGGGAATTCATGCCTGTTCCAGGAACATAGAAGGAGGGGAAACTACTATTGTTGGATATGTTAAACAGACAGCATGTCAAACTGACTGCTGAATATCTACAGTTGTTCCCATAGATGAGTGCTGGTCAAAGCCTAGATCATAGAAGTGTTTGTTTATAATTGGCAGGGGTTAATGCAATGGTGCAGGGAACAGGTGACTACTGTGTGTTCAGTGCTAGGAAGGACATGTAAACCTCTCGCTCCAAGGCTCAGAGAACATCACATAAGAAGGAACAGAAAGACTACAAGAGCAGGCAGAGGGAGAGGACTGCAGGATGTTGTCTCCTGGATATAGCATAGCCATGGCATTCCTAAACTCACAGCATCTGTGGTTTCCTGCACGAGACTGGTCCTGTGAATATTTCATTATGGATTGGGGAAGGTTTCCTAACACCCCACACCTCTCAATGTAGTGAATAGTAAGTAGCTCATAGTTGCTGGGAACAGAGGCATCATGTTCTTCAGTGATACAGCCTCTTGTAAGTTGCTCATACTTACTCAGGCTAAGATTTTAAAATACGACTTCAAATACAGTGCCAAAACGTCACATCTGAGTGTCAGATAAAGAAGGTCTGCATAAGAGAGGTTACAAAGTATCGTGAAAGTACGATTTATGAAATGTTAGGTGTCATCTCTTCTTCAGAGTCACATTAAAATAGTTTTCATTTTCTTTGTTTCTTTTTTAGAGATGCCAATAGTTATCTAATATAAGGCCAAGAAAAATCTTGTTTCAACTATTATACATTGAAAACAAATCCACTCTGCACTGAATACTGACATGGCAAAAACAATGAATCAAGGACTTAATCACCATATGTATCCCTGTATATTTCTGGAATTTCTCATATTTTATAGTAATAACTCTGTAAAGTCCAAAGTTGAGTGTAGAAAAACAAAATCGATATGCCAGCATTATCCCTTTAAATAATTTGTAAGATTCATGGGTATTGAATAAAAATATTACACTTTCTAAAACCCTAACTAAAATTGTAATTCAAAATATTAGTATAATAATGTATTATATTAAACTTTACAGACAATATTTTTACTGATTGAGAAAAGTAAAACTTTTGCATGTGACAACACTGGAATCCTTATATATTACTGAAGAAAATGTAAACTGGTTTACTCACAGTGGAAATCAGAATGGACATTCCTGAAAAAATAACAATAAAACTACCATATTATGCTTCTCTTCCACCCAGGAAATCAAAGTCAGCATAGAGTAGCAATACGTGCATCCACATGTCTATTATGTCACTATTGACAATAGCCACATTATGAAATCAACCTCAGTGGTCCTCAATGGATATTAAAGAAAGGTGATATGCATACCTGAATATTACTCCATGATAAAGAAGAATAAAGTCATGTTGTTTGTAGGAGAATGAATAGAAATGAAGATCTTCATGTTAAGTGAAATAAAAGATTCTAAAATGCAAGTATTCCATACTTTCTCCTAAGTGGAGCATGGAAGGAATATTAATGAAGACAGGGGGACCATAATTCAAAAGAAAGGAAATCATGCCAGAGGGTTAAATGAAAGTAAGAGAAGAGTAAGTAGAGAGCAGGGTGTTATATGCCTGTATGAAAATGCCATGATGGAACTCATTATTTTTACAATTAATATACACAAATAAAAATTATAAAAACTAAATACCTTATCATTGTAACTCAAAAATTTGTTATTAAAATGTGTCAGCCATTTTTAAAAAGTCATAAATATTGCCCTGTTTTATTTATCATAAAAATAAGCAAAAGATTCCTGAACAGGCAATTTTTTTAAACCTCAGAGCTGTGCAAATAAATTTATACCTGTAAAATATCCTTAGAAATGTGCTTGGAGTAATATCTCACAAAAGAATTTTTGTTATTTGTTCAAAAATGTAGATGACTAGACCAGTAAATATCCATATTCCTCAAATGCCAAGCAAGGCTTTATTGGTTTAACTATTTATTAAGAATATAATTTGGAGGCCTGGATAGATGGTCAGCAGTTAAGGCACTTGCCTGTAAAGCCTAATGACCTGGGTTTGATTCTCTAGTACCAATATAAGGCCAGATACACAAAGTGGCCTATGCATCTGAAGATCATTGACAGAGACTGGAGGCCCTTGTGCACCCGTTCTCTCTGTCTGACTCTTCCCTGTATCTCTCTCTGCTTGTAAGTAAATTAAATAATTTTTAAAAGAATGTGATTTGGAAAAACACTGAGAGATCCTGCTGAATCCAGAAACAAAATCAGCTCCCAGATGGGCAGCCTGGGTGATGCCGTAAGGTGTTGCACAAGCTGCCAGGGGGACCAGACCAAGGACATCCTGACAGAGCAGGAGGCATCTTCAAGTTACACCAACTGATGGCCTGAGAGTGCAGAACACACTGCTATATGGCACAGACAAGCAGGTCAAGAAGTGCCCATCTTTGCAATAGTGGCACCCAAGCTAGGTGGGTAATCAACAGCTGACTAATTGGCTATGAGATCTGCTCAGAGGCAGGGAACCCCTAACTGGTACAGGGACCCAAGGCAACCTTGATAGGGGACCAAGAACCCCATCTCCATGAGGAAGTCCTCACTAACCATAGGTCCTCAGAAAGGCTACATCCTCCAAACGCTCACTAACCTAGAAATATTTGTCTCAATTGACCAATAATAATCTCATGCTCCACTGGAGACTCTGCTTGTATCTTTCAGAAGGCAACGAGAACTGGGGACAACAGAAGTCCACCAAAGGGACCTGATGTGACAGGGGACACCTAATAACTATGTAAAATTTGAATTCACCCACTATGACTCAGGGAAATTTGCAGAAGAGGGGGCGGAAAGAATGTAAGAGTCATGGGGGGAGAATAATTAATTCATAAAAGGGAATGCCATCATGGATTCAATGACTTTATCTAATAACCTATGATACTGAGCCTATGGTTGTGTTAATACATATAATTTTAAGCCAATAAAAACATTAAATAAATAAATAAATGATTGATATCTCTCTTCAGAAAAGAAGAAAAAAAGAAAAACTGTCTCCTCTGGTGCAGTTCATAACCTCCTAACCTATGGACAGATCCAGTGTGCATACCAAGGGAGGACCCCAGTGGGTAGGGGACAGAGAGGAGGGAAACGGGGACACAACCACAGGATTTTCTTATACAATGTATATAATTATTCATAATAAAGATATTAATTAAAAATAGATAAAGAGTAAAGTAAAATAAAATCAGAGCCAGGCAAGGTGGCGCACGCCTTTGATCCCAGCATTTAGGAGGCAGAGGGATTACTGTGAATTTGGGAAAAGCCTGGGACTACAGACTGAATTCCAGGTCAGCCTGGGCTAGGGTGAGACCTTACCTTGAAATGAAATACAATAAAATAAATCAGCTCTTCTCCCAAAAAAGTTTTCACTTAATAAATAATAATGATACTATGGTTGCAAAAAATTTATTAATTTATTTGCAACCAGAGAGCAGGAGAGAGAGAGAGAAAGAGAGAGAGAAGAGAGAGAGAAGAGAGAGAGTCAGACAGAAAGAAAATGGGAGTCTTGCCTGGTGGCGCACGCCTTTAAACCCAGCACTCAGGAGGCAGAGGTAGGAGGATTGCCTTGAGTTCAAGGCCACTCTGAGACTACATAGCGAATTCCAGGTCTGCCTGGTCTAGAGTAAGACCCTACCTCAAAAAACAAACAAAAAAAGAATAGAGAGAGATAGAGAGAGAGAATGGGCATGCCAGAGCCTCTTGTAGCTGCAAACAAACTCCAGATGCATGTGCCACTTTGAGCATTTGGCTTTACGTGGGTACTTGGGAATCAAACGTAGTCCATCAGAATTTGCAAGCAATTACCATAACCACTGAGATATCTCTCCAGGATGAGC
>PVHP010043088.1:0-14682 GCA_004024765.1 Zapus hudsonius
GCTTGAGCCCTTCTGGCTTACTTGGCGAGCTCCAGGCCTGTGGAAGACCCTATCTCTAAAAACTGGATAATGTCTGAAGAACTAACACCAAAGATTGTCCTCAGGCCTTCACACACACACATGTGCGCCTGCACACACATATATGCTCTCGGGCACACACGCACGCACACAGAGGGACACATACACAAGCTATGCACAGGAATATTCTGGAACATCCCCAAAGCTAACTTGGAATCCCAACTATGCCAACCAATTGTCACCTGCCATTCTAACTGCAAGAGTCAAAGTCTGAAGTCATCCGGGTCTTAGAGCTATGACTTCTGGTCACAGCAAAGAAGTGTTAGTCTCGGAAGCACTCAGGGACCTCAGCAGGCAAGCAAGCCCCGCGCATGGCTTCCAGCTGACCCTCGCAGGATTGGCACTTACCGATCTAACAGCGCTAACAAGGTGAGTCGATCGTACCAGACCTTGATCCACTTCCCAGGAAAAATGATGAATTTGTAAAACTGCTCGCGGTTAAATTTTCCTTGGGCCGAAGAGCAGGATGAATCTTCCAGATCCCGACTAGCGTGCTTTTAGACACCAAAATAATAATAATAAGAAGAAACAGACAGAGGGAGTCACTGTGGCATGCAATCGTCACAAAAATATTCCATACTCTAAAAATACAGGGCTGGGACATAGCTTAGGGGAAAATACCTTGTCTAGCATGCTTGAAGCCCTGGGTTCAATTCCTAACACTGCAAAACAAACCTACAAAAACAGATGCTTAAATTCTGAAATCGTATCCATTTGGAAAAGGATCTATGGGGCTGGAGAGACTGCTCAGCAGTTAGGAATAAATGCTTCCTGTACAAGCAGGGTGCCAGAGGGGACCCCAGTAATGGGTATGTGTAGCCATTCCTGCTTTATTTGCTTGTTTGTTTGGTTTGGTTTTTTGAGGCAGGGTCTCACTGTAGCCCAGGCTGACCTGGAATTCACTCTGTAGTCTCAGGCTGACCTCAAATTCAGATCCTCATACCTCTGCCTCCCAAATGCTAGGATTAAAGATGTGCACCACCACGCCAGGCTCATCCCCACTTTTAAAAAAAAATACATATTGATTTGCAAAGAGAGAGAGATAGGAGATAGAGGGAGAGGGAGAGAGAGAAAACAGGCACACCAGGGCCTTCAGCCACTGCAAATGAACTCCAGATTCATGCACCACTTTGAGCATCTGGCTTTATGTGGGTCCTGGGGAATGGAACTTGGGTTGTTAAATTTTGCAAGCAAGTGCCTTAATCACTGAGCAATCTCTCCAGCCCTCATCCCCACCATTTTTTTAATTTTTTATTGATATCTTTATTATCCATAATTAGATACACTGTATGAGCAAATCTTATGATGGTACCCCCATTTCCCTCCTCCCTGTCCCCAATCCACTGGGTACCCTCCTCATTGGGCATACTGGATCAGTCCATGAAGTAGGGGATTATGGATTGTACTAGAGGTAGCCAGATCCCTCCCTCTCCCCCTTGTATGTTGTTGCTGAGGGGGGCCATGTCTCTGGATATTCTCCTCCACCATGGCTCTTACAATCTTTCTGCCCCTTCTTCTGCTCAGTTCTCTCAGTCATGGTGGGTGAGTTTTAAGTCTGCTTTATTGTTGAGATCTTACGTGTCTCTGGATATTCTCCTCCACCATGGCTCTTACAATCTTTCTGCCCCTTCTTCTGCTCAGTTCTCTGAGTCATGGTGGGTGAGTTTTAAGTCTGCTTTATTGTTGCGATCTTACGTGTCTCTGGACTTCTGCTTCGGGCTGTGTTGGGTATCATTGGTGTCTATATTGTTGATCTATCTCTTGCCTGGCCTGGGCCACCACTTCCGAGCATCAGAGCTCCTGAGCCAGAAGCCTTGCAATGCCTGCCAAGCACAGCTAACACCTGAACCTCTCCCAGGCCAGCGTGGAGTCTTTCCACCAACACCCGATCAGCCTCTACAACCCACTGCAAGCATCTCATCCTACCGCAAATATCGGTTGGGTCATGAGCTGGAAACCATCTTAATTTTTTTTTTTGTAGCCAAAACCTCATTTAACTTAGAACTATTATTTTTCTGGCATGAGACCTTGTAATGTGCACAGGATCTAAATAAGAGGGAAGAGGCAAGCCTTCTTTTTCTGCCTCTCTATGGACAGAAAGAAGAGCTTTAAACAGCTTAAATTTAAATTTTAGGAAAGTTCAAAACTAGGAAAATTTAAAATTAGAGATATTTCAGAGCCAGTACACGCCTCTGATCCTAGCACTCAGGAGGCAGAGGTAGGAGGATCGCCGTGAGTTCTAAACCACCCTGAGACTACATAGTGAATTCCAGGTCAACCTGGGCTAGAGAGAGAACCAACCTTGAAAACAAACAAACAAACAAAAAGATGGGTGTTTTAAAGACAGAAGCTTATAAATATATATTTTTTAGAAACTAACATCGGTATCCTACAGAAGAATAGTTTTTGATAAAGTTTTACATTGTTGTGCTACTTAGAGAATTTTAAACGTGACAATAAGGATAATATGGCCACTAATGATGGATCATAATCATTACTCACTTTTGAGTTTCTGCTTCAACTGGATGCTTCTGAGATGTCAGAGCAACAGGTTGGTACCGTCAGTGATCTACAGGGCCTCATTGTCATGGGATCAAGGGCCGTCACAGCCTCCCTAGCTGTCTCTATATTTCTATAGAACACAGAACCTTCCAGGCCCAACACCAAAGCAGGAGCAGCTGGCCAGTTTCTCCAGGAAGGAGCCAGGTTTTTTAGAGACAACACACACTGTGCAAGGCCGTGTGCAGCAGGGCTGGGTGAGCACTATCCACGGGCTGGGACTGAGAGAGCTCACAGAAGGTGTGAACAAAGGTCCAGAAAGATGGGTGATCCCAAAGGTACAGGCAGAGAGGAGGAGACTGCATGAGACAGGGTCCTGGGCCAGGGGATGATGACAAATAACAGCTTCTCTCGTGGTCAGCCCAGGAAGGGCCAACCCCACCCAAAGCCAGGCAGGAGCCTTACCCACAGTCCCAATACAGACTGGTGTAAACCTCTGGCAGCAGATGCTTACCGGACCTACATAGACCCCTGGCCATGGGTTTAAGAGCATCACTCCTAGCACCCAGGGGCCCTGAGAAGGATGGACTGAACACTTGATTCCTTAGAGGCTCTGTCCACAGGGAAGAGACTCAGGCTCCTTCATGCAACCTGTAGCACACCAATAGCAACGGGGCCCCAGATCCCCGTGAGCTCAGTCAGATGGAAGGGAATCTGCTTTCTTATTTATTTAGTTATTTTACCCATCTGACCAATGCCAGTGGTGTATAAATTCCAATACCCAACATTATCAAGCTTGCTTTGGGAAATTTTGCTTAAGCTATCCCCAAACCTAACTTAAAACCATTAATTTTGCAAAGATGAAAAACACTCCAGGAGGAAAGGAGGCCTGGTCAGAAGAAGGTAAACTCAGAAACCAAGGAACTGAAACACTGCAGGAGTGAGTCAGGGTCCTCAGCTGGGCAGAAAAGATGGGGGGAAGAACCCTTGGTACCAGACATGGTGAAGGGGGCGGTGACCTCACTTCCTCCTCCTTCTTCCTGATCTGAGCAAACTTTCCCAGTCAGTGGGCTGCCCTGGCAAGCAAGCTTCCTGAGACCTGCTTGATACTGGCTGCACCACCCTGAACCAATCAGCGCCTTTCACCTTCACTCAGGGTGATCAATCACGTGGTCTGGGTGGGTGGGCCTGCCATTCAATAAAAGTTCAGTTCCCATGGAAACTGGATTCTTCCAGCTCTGGAAATCCCCTTCTCCCCAGAGGAGGGATTCTGTTTCCTTTCCCTCTTACTCTGAAATACTCTAAAATAAACCGAATCTTTTAAAACACTTTCCTCCCCTTAATTCCTTAATCAGCAAAGTAAAGGAGCCCGAAGACCTCTAGACTATAATAGAACTTCACATGAACTTCAGATTCTCTTTGTGAACCAGAGGAGGCCTCCCCTTCCCCAAACATCGCCCAAGAGCCTTCCCAGTGTCCTTCCTTCACAAGCAAGGCCCAGACAGGAGCCATGGTCATGGTCCATCTGGGTCTATGTCCACCATCCTACCATCCTACCATTAAAAGTATTGGAAATTGTGGTTGTCGCCCTTGAAAACCAGGCGTCCATCACCACCCACAAAGACCTGGAGTCTCATTCAAGCTTGACCAGATGAGCGAATGGACATTAACAAAGACTCTCGGAGTAAAATAACAGAAGGCTTTAGGCTTGAGACCTGCCGACGTCAGCTTCCCTAGGAATAAAGTCTCTTCTCCAAGTGAAATCTTTGTATTCGTAGTGGACAAGGTTGTCATAATGTCTTCCAAAGCAGAGACTGGGCTGAGAACGCAGCCTGGTCAGTAAGGTGCTTGCCTTGCAAGCATGAGGGACTGAATTCAAGCCCCAGCATTCGATCAAAAGCTGAGTTTGGTGATGGACACTTGTAATCCCAGCAGTGGGGAGGCAGAGACAGGAGGATCCCTGGGGCTCAGTGCCCAGCCAGACTAGCCAATGAAAGACCCCGTTTAAATAACAAATAAGCAGGTAGATTCTAAAGAACAATATCCAGGTTATCCTCCCTCCTCTATTCACACATGTTCATGCTCACCCAGACCCCCCCCCACACACACACAATTTTCAAAACCTTCCCAGTGGTTCTTGAGGGATTCACGCATCCTAGCAACCCCAGATCAATAGGAATGACTTTTCTTGGTAGACACATCACGCAGACATGGCTCATTGGCTGGAGACAGACAGGTCTGCAGATGCAAGCGGCCACCCCAGAGCACACGTACCCGTGGGGTCTCCGACTGTGTCCTCCGAGCCACCATGAGCAAGAGCTGCTGTTGAAGGGCGCTGACCGCAGGGTCCCCCGAGGATGGATCTGGACTCCCCGACGTCGTGGTGCTGGAGGAGCTGAGCAGAATCTCCCTGAGGATGGATGGGAAAAGCGAAGCTGGTGGAATCTGCTTGCATCAGGGTGCATTGAATTATTCCTCACACAGAAATGCAGAGGGGCCCCGACACCTGTGCTCCCGATGATGAATTAGAATTATGTGCACGAGTCTCCCTGTGGACACAAAACTGGTCACTCAGAGGGGCTGAGCCCAGAGGCACAGCTGCTGTGGGTGGTGGATGGATGCCTGGTGTTCAGAGGTGCCAACCCCAATTTCCAGTACTTCCAATGGGCACTACAGGCCTTAGCCTCATACTCTGTCAAAGGAGTAAGTATTAGGCTGGAGAATTCCTCAGACTCCAGCCAGGAAGTAGCAATGATGGGCACCTCTCCTAGCTGCACCCCACCACCACACCCGGTCTTCCTCTGTCTTTTTTTTTTAATATATATTTTATTTATTCATTTTCAAGCAGAGAGATGAGAGAGAGAGAGAGAGAGAGAGAGAGAGAGAGAGAGAGAGAGAGAGAGAGAGAGAGAACGTACCAGGGCCACCACCTTGTGGGTCTGGCTTATGTGGGTCCTGGGGAATTGAACCCAGGGCCTTAGGCACTGGAGGCAAGTGCCTTAACCGCTGAGCCATCTTTCCAGCCCTTCCTCTGTCTTTTGACCTTCATCCAAGGCCAAGACTGATGATCTGCTCCCATCTCCTGACTATTGCATCCTTCCTGGAGCATGGGAATGCTGGATTTCACGCATGCATGTGCACATATGCGAGTATTTCTAGATCCTTTGTGTGTGTAGAGGGGCGTATGGCACCCATACACTATACACACACACACACACAGTGTGGGGAGTCACCTACGATGACCAGAGCAGAACACTGGGGTCCTGCTCCATCGCCCTTCCACCAAGTCCATGTTTTGAACCAGTCTCTTTACTGATTGGGGAGCCTGCCTCCCCCTGCAGGACTGGGGGTTCCAGGCACACATGACCACGCCCAGCTGTTCATGTAGAATCTGGAGATTCAAACTCTGGGATTCTCCCTACCCCCCAGGCCCTCATGCGTGTGCAGGAAGCACATCTAACCACTGAGCAATCTCTCCATCACCCTAGACACTTTTTAAATATGTCATTTGTGATGATGCATTCAATAAAATGTTCCTTACCAAGAATTATTTAATGTGCAAACCAGGTGAAACAAACCCACAGAACCCCCAAACCTCAAAATCCTTTTTCCTAATGGTCTGAAAGTAAAATGTCCTCATGGGTTTGGACACTTGATCCCCAGCTAGTGGCACTGTTTTAGGACCTTGTGGGACCTTTGGGAGATGGGGCCTAGTTGGAGGAAGTGGGTGACTGTAGACCAGCCCTACTTCCTGTCTCGTCTCTGCTTCCTGTCCCACCAGGATGTGGTGGGCTTCTTGTTCCCACCAACACAGCCTCGTGCCTTCCCACTATGACGACGGTAGCCCAAGAAACCCTGAGTCAGCTCTTTCTCCCTAAAGCTGTTTCTGTCAGGCATTTTGTCCCAGAAGTGCAAAGAGCTGTGTAATCAAGTTCCTTCCATTATGGGAGTGACCGATCCTTCAGGGGAGGGTTCCTTCTGGTTCCTTCCGTTAGCTGGAGCGCATAGAGAACGACAAAAAAGTGATCACCCAGGTCTCGCTGCTCTGCATGGAAGCCACCAGGTAACAGGTCTGCCCCCCATAAGATGGAACGCAAGTGCCTTGTTAGCACAGAGAATTTCATGGACCAAGAAATGAATTGGCCCACATGCTGAGGAGGAAGGTCATGACGACACAGGATCAGGCGTGGGAGAGAGACACAGCCACACTCCCGTGGGTAGGAGATGCTCCATGTGGACAACCTAAGGAATGACCGCTGTATGAGGTGTAAGGCACAGAGGGCTCCGTGCTGGCTTTAGTTCCCATATTGCTTTGCAGGCTTCTAGATGCAAAATTACAATAAGGTATAACATTACTTTGTGTGTAAGCCATCTGAATGTCCTATTTTAAAATCTAAGGTTTGCGTTGCTTTTCAAAATGCTTTGGATGAGGTCTAGAATACACAGCAGTTGGCTTAAATGACTCTTCTGCTGTCTTGATGACCCTACCTCAGATCCACACCTCTGAAACAGAGAGAGCGCCTTCCTTCCTGAGAGGGTGCAGATCAGAGTAGGTGTGTGCAGCTTTCTAAGCGGAGCCTCCCACACTTCAGACACTCATTAGGTGCTTCTGGTCATTCTGCCTCCTCCTGTTGATGCAGGACTTGACCGTGAATATCCTCCTGTGATACAACAGCACGGCCTCTATGCTACCCAACTGATAATGCATTTGTTGCAGCGGTCTGCAGAGCGAGGAAGACTGTCTCGTCCTCCATGTAAGCAGCAGATAACCCTCTCTGTTAATGAACTTCTTTTACAAGCCTGGAGTCTTTTATATGCACGCTCTGGGATGTTTCTTCTGAGTGACAGGCAGGTGCAGGTCCTTGTCACAAACCCACGTCGTCACCCATGGGCTGGCCATGACGGATGACTCTGGTTAGCAAAACCATCACTTAAATGGAGATGTCTTCCCTCGTTTAGTTCTCTGGGGTTCTGATGGTGTCATGAGAATCCACGTTCACCAGCTGCCCACTTGGACACCTGGGAGGCCTCAGTGTCCCAGAACCAGCACCACGGATGGAGAGGTGGACCAGGTTCCTGCCATCTCCGTACCTGCAAAGCTCTGCAGTCTGTGCTCCTGGGTCACAGGCTTTGAGCTGCATCAGCACAAAGGGCCGTGCAAGAGCTGTGTTTTAAGGGACATTCCCACCTCCATGTCCTGGGACGGGTTTTCTAGAAGACACTACGTGACACTCTATGTGAACACCTGGCCTGGGGTCTGATTACTTTCTAGCCAACTAGTTAGGGTCACAGCAAAGCTCCGGGAATAGCTCAGAGGTGCTGAGAGATGGTGACTTCCAGAGAAACCCGCCTGAAGGAAATGAAGACAGAGGGTAAGCCTGGCCTCATGGTTCATGCCTGAAATCCCAGGATCGGGGAGGCTGAGGCAGGAGGATGGCTGTGAGTTTGAAGCCAGCTTAGGCTGGACAGTGAGACCCTGTTTCAAACAAACAAAGGTGGGCGGGATGGGGGTTGGGTTTGAGAGTGTTTTGAGTGAGCAGAACTGGCCTTGGGTTGACTGGGGATAGCGTCATGGTAGGCTTCCCATGTCTTCACCCACTGAAGTTTCTAGAAGTGATTATCCCACGATGGTAACACATTTCCTGAAATTTCTTTTTTTTAAATATATACTTATTGTCCATAATGAGTTACATTATTTAGTGGGCCAACAATGAGTTGTTATCCCCAATTCCCCAATGCCCCAACCCCCATCCCCAGTCAGCTGGATATCCTCCTCCGTGGGTCATCTGGATCAGTCCTTGTGGCAGAGGACCATGGATAGCCTAGTACTCAGCCCGGTTCTCCTGGCCCTAGTATGTTGTTACTGAGGGGTGTCATGTCTCTGGATAATCTCCCCACCACAGCTCTCTTCTTCCTCCTCCCCAGATTGGAAAACAGCAAGGCTAGCTAGCCTTTGGGAACTGGGCCCCTCTTCTCCCTGGCTACCGAAAGGAACAGCCTGGGGGTGAAGTTGAGTAACACACTCCCTGGGAGGACACTTAGGTGTCTTGGGTGGTCCTGGGAATGCTAACAGGGAGCTCATTCCAGAAGACAGCAGACAGAGGGAGGAGAGGGGAGGGGAGGGAAGGGGAAGGAAGGAGAGGGGAGGGCAAGCAGCAGGAGCGCAGGCTGAGACTGCCCTCGTGTGGCAGGCTGGGGTTATAGCAGGCAGGGCTCGCTCCAGAGGCCTCTGCTCTCCCTGGAAGAGAGTCCTTCCAGAATCCTCATCAGAACCCTTGGATCCTGAGACTCTGGGTCTAGATAGTAGTGAAAGCCCCTTAACAATGTATCTAAGATTCCAGAATGAGAGCCTTAGCGGCGAGAGTGGACAGAGACATCTGTCAGAGCGGAAACTTCCAGAAGGCCCCTGGACTAGCCTTTCACCTCTGCCTGATCAAAGGCAGAGAACTCCCAGAAGCCTTTTAAACTGAAGCTACAAATCCGTGTCTGTCATTACCCAAGTGGACAGTGACAGAGCTACACACCACCCCAGATGTCTGGAGTGGGAGCTGAAATGTTCAGACTGCACCTGAGTGGACAAGGCGGTGGGCATGGGACACAGCAGTCACCACATTACAGTTCTGAGCACGTGACTCCTCCCACTCGGGAACCCCATTTCTCCTGAAAAAGGGGAAAAAATCACAATCTAAACAGGGATGATTTTTCTTACAAATTCCTGATTGATTCTCTTTGGGATCCAAATGTGCCCGTAAGGATATTGGTTGTGGAGAGCAAGCCAGAGGGTCAGTCACAAGAGCAAGGCTGCTTCACTGAGGTAAGTTTTATGAAGCTATCAGAAGTGGAAGAATTGGAGAAGCGATGAGGAAAAAGCATAGGGCCACAGCCTACCTTTGGGGAGAGGGTTCACAGCAGGTCTAGAGATTTCAGGAAGTTTCCAAAAGCAAATCTCATGTATAAGCTGAATAATGCCCACTTCCGTATTTCCTACATGGACTCTGAAACCAATAAAAGCTAGAGATGAATTCAGACAAATGACTATATTATAATCTAGTCTACTTTTGTCTTGATTTTTAAAAAATGTTTTATTTATTCATTTTCAAGCAGAGATAGGGAGAGAGAGAGAGAGAGAGAGAGAGAGCAAGCGAGCAAGCACCAGGGCCACCACCTTGTGGGTCTGACTTATGTGGCTCCTGGGGAATTGAACCCAGGGCCTTAGGCCCTGGAGGCGAGTGCCTTAACCTCTGAGCTATCTCTCCAGCCTTGTCTTGATTTTTGAGTGTGCATGTATGTGTATGCATGTTTGTATGTGTAAGGGTGTTGAGACCCATGTATGCACGTGTGTGGATACCAAAGGTCAACATCAGACGTCTTCCTCGGTCACTCTCTACCTTCTTCTTTGAACCCAGGGCTCACAGATGAGGCTGAACTGATTTGCCATCAGGTCCCGGGCACCCTCCTGCCTGGCAAGTACTTTACCAACCCAGACATCTCCACAGTCCCTAGCCTACTTTTTAAAATGAAGTCAAGTTAGGAGGTATCATGTCTGGCATAAAAATCACATAAAGTTGCTCCAGAGTGAGCTCTTTCTTCAATAAATAGACAACTCTGCCCATTCCACGAGCCAGATACCCCCAGACTGACCAAAGGCACCCAGAGCATTTCTCTCTGGAAGAGCTGGTTTAACATTGAAGCTTTGGATCTTTCGTAGAAAAGGTCTGGACAATATTCAGACAAAATAAATAGAAATCTTAACAACAACAAAAGACATACATTCTTGGGCCAGGCCCTATGTTCCTCACTAGGGAGGCAGAGGCAGGAGGACCTTGACTTTGAGGCCAGCCTGGGCTACCTGGGAAGGCCCTACCTCAGTCATACCATCACACACCCACGGCCAGGAAACACTGGTCTCACTACCAGCCAGATGAGGAGACACAAAACTCAAAAGAGACCAAACACTAAAGGAAACTTCCACCACGTTCTCCAAGGCTCAGCGAATGTTGAGAGCCACAGGATGGACGTGGGACACCATTGATGTGACAGGTGCCTTCATGACCCCAACAGTGAATACTGACACCGCCCCCCAAGACCTGCAAAGCTCTCAGCCACCAACTGTGTGACATGCAGGGTTGAGGAAGAATAAAGGACCTCGTATGACCAAATGACACTATGTTCATATATTAAAGTTTCCATAAAACTTAAAAAAAAAATTCAGAAAACATGAACTTTTAATTGCAAGGCCTGCAAGAAATCACGAAAGTCCCCTCTGCCATGATCTATTTCAATTGTGAAACACAATCACTCAACTTCCTGTCCTGGACAGAAATCCCAAGACTTGAAGTTCAGCCTTCTAGATAGATGAGCAACTTGAACTTTCTGGGCAGGTCGGTTCATTCTGGGCTGTGGTCAACTGAATCCGTCCTGTGTTCTGAGTAATTCACACCGACAGTCATTGCCTGGCAGGGTTTCCAAGGAGCCATTCAGAAGACTGCAATTCTAGCCACAAGCTACCCCCCCCCCCATTTCAGGGCGAGCAGGACAGCATCAGATAGAGTTACCTGCTTTTGGGGGGGCCATTGTGCGACCGGAAGGTGCCGCTAAGTGTCTCTGGCGGTGGCGTGAGCTGCACTGGTTCCCACACTGACCGTGGGGCCTGGAAGGGAAATGAGCTTCCTCTCCTACTTCCTCCAGGAATCCCCACAGAGATATGGACGGGACAGTGCTAACAATTCCCCAGTCAGACTCTGGAGTCAGGGACATAAATCTGTCACATGGCGACCAGGCCTAACAATGCCTAAAAGGAAAGCTTTCTTGCCAGTAATGGATCCAGCAGTTTAATGGTCTACTTGGAGGTGATCCCAGTCACTGAGGTCACCTTATTGGGGAGAAACTGCTTTTCTAGTACCTTCCGTGGCCAAATGGCTTAGAGAAAGCCTCGATCTAAGTTCAAAATCCACACTTATGCTTGCTTGCTATGTCAGGAAGAAGGAGAAACTTAATCTTAAAATACCTGCTTCAAAATGTCCACAGACAGTCGGGATGTTGGACCACAGCAGGCTTCAGGGGAGGGCACCAAGGACAGGCGTCCTCCTGGGCTTTTTGCTGTGGAAAGTCCAATGAATGAGAGACACTGTCCTGCTGAGGTGGCATGAAACTGACATTTCTGAGCCCCCCCTCCCCCAGGCCTGGTCTTCAGCACTGGACATACTGTCACTTTGTGTGTGTGTGGGGGGGGAGGCATGTACACATGTATATGCATGTCTGCAATGTGTGTGAATACATGTGCATGTATGTGCGTGTAGAAGCCAGAGGGGTGTCTCTTCCAGTCACTCTCTGCATTATTATTATTATTATTATTATTATTATTATTATTATTATTATTTGAGACAGGGTCTGCTCTGAACCAGGGATCCTCCTCCTGACTCTGTCACCCACGCTGAGATTACAGTCACACACCACCATGCCTGGCATCCTATGTAGGTGCTGGTGACCAAACCCGGTCCTCATAATGTCACAGGAAGTGCGTTACCAACTGAGGCAACTTCCCAGGCCCTATCGTCTTTGATTTTTAAACCTTCTATTTATGGGTTTAAAAAACGGACAAGCAAGCTGTGTGAAACAAAACACGAGGTCATCCAGAAGCAAGGCGCGTGCTCACGTGGAGAGATGCCAGACCTTGGATCTGGGGCAGCAAAGATTCCCAATATCAGATCCTTCCTTCAACTCTATGTGGTAGAGAGAACTGCTTCCATAGGAGAACAGGCTGATTTCTATGTGAAGTGGTTCAGAGAGTCATGCTAGAAGTTTCTGTTTGCTTTAATTGCTTGCTCATGAAAGATCACATTTTCATATTGAAATGTGATCAGGCAAGCCCTGGCCTCCTCTCATTGGTCACCACCATGAGGTGAGGGCGGTGCTTGCTGGGCTGTTCTGAGAACCCATCCTCATCAGCTAATGCTTTCTACACCTGGGCCAGCTCACACCTGCCACACAGAGAACAAATCCACCTTGAGCAGCCTCAGCCCCACCCCCACCCTCTCCCTGAGCCCCTCTCCTGCTCACCTCTCCTGCTCTCTCCCAAGGCCCAGCTAGTCTAGGTCCCAACTGGAACTCCACCTAAGCCCCTGTCTGTCTCAGAGACGATCCTTGACTTAACCCATCCATGGAGGGTTAGGTGAGGGCTGGAGGGGCAGCTAGCCACAGTCTTGTGACGTCACACTTTGCCATCCAGAAGAAGACATGGGGACCATTTACAAATGAGGAAAGCCCAGAGCAGTACAAAGCAGCTGGAAGAGCTGTATGAACAAGGGAACTAGGAACAGAGGGACAAAGTGCAACTTGAACTTTGGCAGAGGAGAATTTCAGAAGTGCTATTCTCACTCTTGTCTAGAGAAGCTTCTCTTTTTCAGATGGCGGTGACCACTGGGATGACTCAAAAGACACCACAGTGCTGAGAAGAAAGGACAGTGGAGTGTTCAGCACTGGGACATCTCTATCACACTTCCTGAGGCTCAGATCTATTGCAGAAGAGGTGGTGGAAAGATCGTAAGAGGCAAAGGAAGGGGAGGACTGCTCACAACGCAAACTTCCAGACACAAAGTGGCCCTGATATGCATGACTTCCCAGTGCCTGATAATACCTACACATAATGGGAGGAAAAGATGATGACACCGAAACAAATCAGAAACTGACTGAGAGGGGGAAGAGATATGGGGGAGGGAATCACAATGGCTTAAGATCTATGATTATGGGAGCTCTCAATAAAGTTTTATAAACAAGGGACAGATGAGTGGAGACTTTCGATTTGGAGTTGAATGCAGCAGGATCCCCTAGGCACTTACTGATGTCTCGTGTGCCAGTGAGAAGGACTCAGAGCAGGTGTGACCCAGAGCAGGAGCTGGCCGTGCCCATGAGTGTGATCTGTGGTCCGTGTCATTTCAAGAAAGTTGACAATCAATACAAAAATAGTCACCAAAATGGATGACTAACTCTTTGGAAAAGACTGAAAAATCCGGTCACCTCAGGTTTATCACTGGCACAGCAGACCAAAGATCTGAATGAGTGGCCCTCTGCGGGCAGGTTCAGTGCCCTCCACACCCCAGCGGAAGCCCTGTGCCACCCTGGCCCTGCTGCCCCCATTTCTATTACCTGCCTGGGCTAAGGGACTTGCAAGGCTGTCAGGACGAGGCCAGGGGAGTAGTTCATACACCCACTGGCCACCTGCTGCTGTCCTTGAACAACTCTCGTAATCAGTCTGGGTTCCATAACATGGATAGGGCACCCCCGACCCTGTTAGGTGATTAAATATTTATCCCAGTGTCTAATTCGAAAGTGTGAAATAAACAGTGAACACTTCCACCAAGAACTATGGCAGGAAACCCCCCTTTTGGAAGGCCACAAGCTGCCACGTGGCTACACAAAGACTCAAGGGCATTTTGGAACTTGGCATCAGGTGAGACTGACCTGTGGAGAGAGCTCAGTGGGTAAAGTGCCGGCCTTGTAAGCAAGAGGACCTGAGTTCCATCCCCAGGACCTATGTAAAAAAGGTGGTTGTTCCTGGTGGCAAAATCCTGGGCAGCTGTCACTGTACTGACTGGGTTCAAAAGTCATTCTTCACTTCTAGTGATGGTGACCAGGAAATGACACTCCTCCTACATGAACTCACACACATAACAGCACACACAGCACATACTGTTGTGGAGGGATTGAAATATTTAAATGGAATCATCTTGATTGTTTTTGCTCTGATTGACAGCAATTTCTCATTCAAGTAACCAGGATGAAGACACCCAAATCATCATCTCCCCATGGGCTTCTGAAAACACAAAGCTTGTTCCAAATCTGAGAAAAAAGGAGCCTCCTGTGAGTGGGCATCAGGTTTCAATGTCTGGAACCTGAAGAGGAGTTTGAAATGGCAGGAGATACCCAGCATGCGCCTGCCAGACAGCAGCTTGGAGAGACTGGAAAAACACAGGTAGGCAGGCTTTGCAAGCAAGCAGCTTTAACCTCTGAGCCATCTCCCATGCCCCCTATACTATCTCTGAAGCACAGAAATGTCACTCTGTTCTAGAACTCATAAGAGCAAACTCCTCAACAGTGGAGAAAGAG
>PVHP010043089.1:0-14693 GCA_004024765.1 Zapus hudsonius
AATTCACTATGTAGTCTCAGGGTGGCCTTGAACTCATGGTGATCCTCCTACCTCTGCCTCCCGAGTGCTGGGATTAAAGGCGTGCGCCACCACGCCATTCATTTATTTTTGAGGCAAGGTCTCACTCCTGCCCAGTTTGACCTGGAACTCACTCTGTAATCCTGGCTTCAAACTCACAATGATCCTCATACCTCAGCCTCCTGAGTGCTGGGATTAAAGGCATGGGACACAAGGGTGGTTTTCATTTCCTTTATCTGGTTTCAGCCTCCAGGTAAAACTAACGGGAAATGAGTGTAATTTGAGGGATACCTTGATACATTCGTTTGCCTTTCCTGTTGGATTGCATTGTAAAAATGTTTGAAGATTCACTTTTCTTTCTGCCTCCTTTAAAAGTACATCGCAAAAACTTAAACATGTATGCATTAAATATTAACAAAAATCCCAAAGTCTTGATTGTTAGAAATGTTTATTCAGTTTAGGAATTTCATGGTGGCATACCTTTTGAGGTTCAATTGAATTCTAGAATCCCATGAAAATGTACAATATGTAAAAATGACTGCAGTTACATAGTGTATAACACAAGACTGGCTTAAGAAAATTTCAACACCCCATTGCTTTGTGTCTTACACCCTCTGGTGCAATGGACAATATTTTCTGCATAGCTGTATAACCAAAGAAATACCGTAAATGTCATTCTATGAGGTTGTTTTGGCAACATGACCATATCTTAATATACTATCATTGTTATCATTATTACTATTTTCTTTAAAAAGATGCGTGTCAGTCGCTACATTTTTAGGATACCTGGTCTTGGCCTCTAGGGGGAGCTCCAGCCTCCCTTATGAGTCTCCTTATAGCCACTCACTCTCCAGGGGTTTCTTCACACCCAAGGAAAGAATGGAGAATTTGGTAAGGACAGATTGCTGGTATAGTTCTTGAGATGTCCATCTCTCTTCTTGCTCAAGGCTGCTGCTGTTTGGGACTTCCCTCCCAGGAAGGTCTCCAGTTGGATTTTGTCATCCATGTTAAATGATTGAACATGTTATTGAAGTGTTTAGCAGGTGCCAGGCACAGGTGTAAGAGCTTGGCATACAGGTCAGCAAGTGACAGGAGATGGCCATGTGCATACACTGGTGTGTTTTACCAGCTCGTTCTTAGTCTCTAGAAGGAAAGTCTAATACAGGTCCAACCTCAGCCTCCCATTAATCTAAGGTATTAGGTCTCTACCATGCTGGCAAGGTAATGGTCTTACATATGCATCACAACTGTGTCAACATGAGCTCTTGGCCCCCTCCTCCATATCCCCTGGACAAAACTGGTTGGCCGACGGGAGGGTATTTGATCTAATGAGTCCATCCTATGGGGCAGTGACAGGATGGCCTGTTCTGAGAGCTTCCCTCAACAGAAACCTCTATTATCACCAAGAACCTATCAGATTCTCTCTCCTAAGTATTTTCTGACTATGAGATGATGCATTGGTTTGCCATAGCTTGAGAATCCACAGAAATGGATTTTCTCACAGTTCTGGAAGTTGAAAAAGTGAGACCAAGGTGCCAGCAATGTTAATTACTCCTGGAGCCACTCTCCTTGGCTGCTTTATACTCAGGTTGTCACATGCTATTCTTTCTGTGTCAGCATTTCCTTTTTATGAGGACGCTAGTCATATTGAATTGCCACTCTCTTCCCTAATGACTACACATTGTTACCACCTCTTTAAAGACCATATCTCCAAAACCAGTCCCATTAGGAGGCACAGGGATCAGGACACAACACAACCTGTAACAGGTACAAGGAGAATGGGTCAGCTGGTGGTGGGAAAGCAGACGGTGCCTCATGTCAAGTAAATGTCTCAAAGAAGGAAGAACTTTGAGAAGTTGGTAATGGGCACAGGAAGACATTAAAAAGGGTATTTAAAATACTTAAAACTGATGTTAAACAGCATTAATTGGGTTAGTACACAAAGTACTGAGTTCATTGGTGTGGTGGTTTGATTCAGGTGTCGCCCATAAACTTAAAGTGTTCTGAATGCTTGATTCCCAGATGATGACAGTTTTGGAATTGGAACCTTGTTGGAGGTGTCAGGGGTGGGCTTATAGGGGTTATAGCCAGCTTCCCCTTGCCAGTGTTTGGCACACCTTCCTGCAGCTGTTTGCAGTGCTGTGGCGGAGGTGATGACACCCTCTGCTCATACTGTCATTTCCATCAGCCAACATGGAGTGTCTGTCCCCTTGAGTCTGCAAACCAAAATAAACCCATTCCTTCCACAAGCTGCTTTTTGTCAGGTTCTTTTCTGCGCAGCAATGAGAAAGCTGACAATTGGCTTGGGTAAGAATTTTGGATATGAGCATAAACCCATGGACAACAATAGTAAAAATGAGCAAGTGGGGGGCATCAAACAAAAAGCATTTACACAACAAAGGAAACAATTTGATTCACAGGATAGGAGAGAATAATGTCAAGCCATAATCTGGTATAAGAATTAAAATACAAAGAAAAAGTCTAAGAAACTCACATGGCTCAATAGCAAGGAAGCAACCCAGTTAGAAATGGACAGAGGATGTAACTGGACATTTTTTGAAACCAAACATACACATGTCTAGGGAGTACAGAAACAGCTGTTCAAAAGCACTGACCATTAGGTAAATGCAAATTGAGACCACAATAAGAAACTGTCTCACAACCATTAGAATGGCTTTCGCCAAAAAAAATCAAAGCTAAGCTTTGACTTGAAGTCACTCTCTTTGGCTACTTTTTACCCAGGTCCATCACATGGTATTCTTTCTGTGTCAAAATTTATTTTTATGAGGATGTGAGTCACATTTAATTGTCACTTTCTTCCCTAATGAATGCAGAACAAAGGAAGCTCTTATACATTATTGATGGGAATGTAAATTAGTGAAGGCATTTTGAAAAACCATATGGAGAATTCCTTAAAAATTCTTAGTGCAAAATAAAAGAAAAATTCTTCATGTCGTGATTAAAACAATTGCCCATGTTTTTATGCGCAGTGTATGCGCGTGACGTCATGTGTGAGGAGTCTGGGGGAGGGGGGAGCATCATCATCCTCTACTCTTCCATTTTGTCTCCTTGACACAACTTCTCACTGAACCTGGAACTTCCATTTTGTGTTCAGGCCGGCTGACGGGTGAGCCCCAGACTCTACTGTCTCTGCCATCTGCAGGATTGAGATTACCGGTACAAGGGTGCTGGGGCTGGATATCAGGTCCTCAGACTTGTGTGACAAGCACTATGAACTGCTGAGCCATCTCCTGGCCACTAAATTACTTTTCTTTTTTTACATCCAAGAAAACCAAGACTCAGAAAGCTTTTCCCCCATTTAAACAAATAAATGGCAGCTATGAGATGTGAGCTCAAATCTCAGCAGCTGGGAGGCAGAGGGGGAGTGAGGGATACCGTGAATTCACAGTGCAGGACAGGATTGAAGTATTTGGAGGCCCTCAAGACGTGACTGTCACCTTCACAGTGATGATACATAACCCTCTGTGGAGGATCTGACCTCTGCTCAGAGCCATAAGAAATTTATAATGACTTTTGGAGAATAAAGTGTTGGGGACAAACTAGAAGAGCAAGATAAATTAATATTCCTCATTCTCTTGTGTGCTTTTGACACTTGTTCTGAAGATAATTTCAAAGTGTGTGGGGAGAGGGGGAGAAATTTCATACAGTGTCAGCATTACAGGGGAATATTTTCATTCCCGAAGCAGTATTTTGAAAGATAACACTCACCTGTCTGTACACATATGTGTATCTATATTCATTTTCTGAACACTTATGTGTTTTGGGAGTCAATGATGAATAAAATACCATCTCCCCTCATGAAGTTTGTGACCCACTTGGGAAGGCAGCTAAATAAATAGCTTTATTATATTGACATTAGCGTTATGATAAAACTCCTATCAGCCATTAAATCCTTGGGTTGTAGAATAGGTAACATCAATCACATTTTTTTTTTTTGGCTCAGGCAAGAGAAAATATGTAAATAAGTGAATAAATGTATGCCCTAACAAATAGTTCTTTTTTTAATTCATTCTTCCTGGGACCTTCAAGAAGGCTGGACAGGGAGGTGACATTTGAAGTAGGAATCAAGATAATCTAATAAAGTTACACACCAGAGCATAGTGGTGCTTAGTGCCTGTTTCCTCAATGGACTAGTGAAAGAAAGTACCAGACTTTTTTCTCTTTTTGTCATTGAAATGGGTCCTTGCTTTGTGATCCAGGCTAGCTTTCATCTTGCATTCCTCCTGCCTCAGCTTCTGAAGTGCAGGGCTTACAGGCCCACACCAATAGCCCCACAAAAAGCACTGAGATTTTTGCTTTTCACTCTGTATCTGCAGTGTTGTATCTTTAAATGATGTTTACTCTAGTAGAAAACAGCCTTTTGAAGCTTCATTACATATGAATGAACTAAATGATTATAACGCAGTCTACCAAATAGGGGTAAATAAATGTGTGTTGCTCAAAACTAAAGCTTGATTGAAGAGATTGCTGCCCCTCAGCCTTCCTTTCATGTCCCCTGAGCTGCTCATCAGCCATCTTCAAGGAACTGGTAGCATTAGGTCTCAGTTTAAGTTGCTGAACACTTTCCCAGGCTACGTGCTTTGTATTTGCTCAATATTAACTGACTTTAATGCTACTTTTCAGAGTAATTTTAGGCCTTTTCTCATGAAGGCACAAAGATAGAAGCAGAAAAAGAGCTGGCTGGATCTCTTTCTCATCCTCACTCAGTTAAGCATAAGCTTCACTGTGGCAGACAGAAGTGCTTCTGACATAAGCCAGTGTTTCTCCAGTGTGGTCCCTGGAGCTCACCAGATGCATCAGCCACTTCACACGAATATCCCTAGGCCCCCTTAAACCAGCGCAATGCACACTTTTGTAGAGAGGCCTGAAATACACGTTTTATTTTATTTTGCCTTTTAAGCTACCATACAAAATAGTGGCTTGCATTATGACATTTTCATATACATAGGCCATTTTACTTCTGTAGCCATTACCTTCTCATTGCTGATACAAGATACCCAGGCAGAAGGGCTTGTAGGAGGAAAAGGTTTACTTCTGGTTTACTGTTTCAAGGGGAACTTTCATCATGGCAGAGAAAGCATTGCAGAGCAAACAGCTGGGCATCATCACATCTTCTCAAACCTGCACAAAGTAAATAGCAAGAGTCTGGATCTGGCAAGTGGGGCTGGATTATAAATTCCCAAGACCTACTTCCAGTGACACATTTCCAGAGAGAGAGAGAGAGAGAGAGAGAGAGAGAGAGAGAGAGAGAGAGAGAGAGAAAGAGAAAGAGAGAGAGAGAGAGAAAGAGAGAGAGAACACCCAATAGTCAGCAAACATGAACAGCCAGAGGTCAGACTGTCTCTCAACACACATTAGGGCTGGACTCAAGATCCACCCCAGTGACATACCTCTTCCATCAGGCTGCTGGAGACTTAAGTAGGAAGCTGTGGTTAGGTTTTGTTGTCAACTTGACCTTTTAAATTATCTTGGGTGGGTCTCTGAGGATGTTTATAGAAAGGCAGCCTCTCAGTAGGGGGAAGGATGTGAGGAAGCTCAGGAGAGCTATAAATTGACATCTCTTCTAGTGTGGACAGTGCAGGAAGGAAATTACAGAGACTCAGGAAGCATTAAGTCTGGATAGGGTTGCAAGACCTCATCCTAAGGTTATATAAAGGGGAAGGATATTTCTCTCCCTTGCTCCCCCTGCCTGTTTTGCTGTTTGCTGGTGTTGGTGATGGATTTCTCTCTCTGCTTGTGTGTGTGTGTGTGTGTGTGTGTGTGTGTGTGTGTGTGTGTGTGTAGTGTTGGTGATGGATTTCTCTCTCTGCTTGGACTTGTGGAAGGGGGCCAGCCTCTTTCACTGTTATGGAACTTTCCCTGGATCTCTAGCTTCAGTAAATCCTGTCCTCCCATAAACTGTGCCTGGTTTGGAGATTCATCCCAGCAGTGTGTGGCTGGCTATGACAGAAGCTTAATCTAAAGTACTATTGTGTGCATTTTTTACTTCACATACCTTAAAGTTCTCCTCCTTCCTTCTTTCCTTCCTTCCTTTCCTCCTAATCCTTCTTCTCCCACATCCTCCTCCTTTTCTTTAGAGACAGGATTTCACTATATAGTTATGCTGGCCTAGATCTTTCCAGTGATCCCCCTGACTCTACCTGCAGAGTTATGGGATACAAAATCCATAAAGTATACATAGAATCCTATGGGGGACATAACATTCAAACCAGCACTCCTCTGACTTCCATACATGTGCTGTGGCATACACACATAAACACACACACAAAAGATAAACAATATTCTTACTCTTTCCTTATAATTATTTAATTATCTAGTAATCTGATAATTATCTAATTATGGTTTCTAATTATTTTAGGAAATAACCAACAATGTGGTGGCCCCTTTCTCAGGGCTACCCTTTATTTCAATTCTTTCATCACATAACAAGTCTTTTACATGTAACTTATCTTATTTTACAAATGACAGCATTGGGAGGAAGGGGTTTATTGAAGTTAAAATCCATGGGATGTTCCAAAATGGCCAAAGAAGCTGGCCCCCTTCACAGGTCCAAACAGAGAAAACCAACACCCCACACACATACCAGTAAACAGGTAGGGGAAGGGAGAAATTTCCTTCCTCTTTATATAGCCATAGAGAGTGGGGTCTTGCAACTTCTTGACTTCCTGAAATTCTGGAATTTTACTTCCTGCACTGCCCTCCCAGGAAGGGATGCTTGTTTCCAGCTCCCCAGAGCTTCCTTATATCCTGCACCCTACTGAGAGGGCTGCATTCCTATAAACAACCTGAAAGGCCCACTCAAGTTTACTAACAGGTCAAGTTGACAACAAAACTCAACCATTACAGCTTCAAAGTTTGAGTGCTCTAAAAATTCACAGGTAGCTCATGGGTTTTAGAACTGGAAGGCCTGAGTTAAGTGGTGTTAAGTGATCATTTCCATTGATTTTTCCTGCAAAGATGGCCTGGGAAGAGGTCATGATTAAGATCCAAGACCAGATTTCCATCCCTTTTATTTTATTTTATGTCTTTTCAGTCCTGGAGATTGAAGCTAGGGCCTCAGGATTCTTGATAATCATTTGACTACTGAAGTAAACTCCCAGCCCAGACTGCTAGCTCTTAAGAGATAATATTTTGTTTGATTTCAAGTTTCTTTTCTTTTTGCCTTTTTAAAACTCAAGAACCCTTGAACATGCATAGGAAAAATACAAACATAAATATGGCTCAGAAGTTGAAAGATAACACCTTAAACATCAGTAACAGAGAAGCAGTGAAATACAGCACAACACAGTTCTCTTCTGTGTTCTCTTTCACTTCCTAGTTCTCTCCTACTTCCTAGCTTGTGTTATTTCCAAAATTCCCAAACCACTATGAAGGCTGTTTTGCTCATGAAAGGCATTCTTTGGGGTTTCTTACCTAAAAATGCATGCAAGATAATTAACATAAAGCCAAGTGCATAGTGAGTTCTAGATAAATATTCCTTATATTGCCATATAAGCACCTGGTAACTAGAATGCCTATATAAGAGTACACATGGGCAGACTTCTGTCAAAGCTCTTGAATACCTGCTCCAGGCCTAAGGTAATACCCTATTTCTGAAGAAATCACAGAGTGTCATCAAACAACACCAAGAGATCCTGCTAGCTCCAGAATGATAACCAGCTCCCAGATGTGTAGCATTGGAAGGTGTGGCATGAGCTGCCAGGGGAAATTGGTCAATAATATTTGGAGAAAGCAGAGACCACTGATATGAAATACAGACAGTTGCGTAAGAATGCTGAACACATGACTATATGGAAGGGACCAGCAAGCCAAGAAATGCTCATCTGTGCAATAGTGGCACTAAACCGAGGAGGGTAATCAATGGTTTACTGATTGGCTAAGAGATTTCACTTAGTGACAAGGAACCCTTAACTGGAACTGGGATCCATGGAAAAATCCTATGAGGACCAAGATCTTGGGCTCCAAGGGGAAATTCCCACTACTAGAGCGCATCAGAGAGGCTACACCCATTAGGAGCTAGCCAAAATAGCAATGTAGTCTCATTTAACCTATATTGATCTCAGTCTCCAATGGAGATTCTATTTGCATTTTTCAGAAGGCAGTGCGGGAGCCAGGGACACCTCAATTCCACCAACAAGACATTGGATGATGGATGACATTCTGGCAGGAGACAAACCACCCCTGGCCTTCACACAGGGCCCAAATGAAACCTATGAGAAAGTGACAAGACAAACAGGAGAACCAATCACCACAGCAAGTCTAATAACCCATGGAAGGTCAATAGAGACAGACACCAACAATACTGAACAAAACCCAGGGCAAAGATCCAGAGATACTTTAGATCTCAACAATAAAGCAGACTTAAAACTCACCCACTATGACTCAGGGAACTGAAAGGAAGAGGGGGTGGAAAGATTATAAGAGCCATGGTGGGGGAGAATATCCAGAGACATCACTCCCCTCAGCAACAGTACACAAAGGGGAAAGAAAAAAAAAAAAAAAGAAAAACTGGCTACCTCTGGTGCAGTTCATACCCCATAACCTATCTACAGATCTAGTATGCACATTGAGGAAGGACCCCATTGGGAAGGGGACAGAGAGGAGGGAAACGGGGACACATTCACAAGATTTGCTCATACAATGTGTATACTTATTCCTAATAAAGATATAAAAATATGTAAAGTAAAAATGTACACCTCAAAACAGTTCTATAGCATGATCCCTCACTTGTTTAAAACAACACAAAGGATGCTTATATATGCATGCATACATACAAAAAGGTCTATAAATACACAGAGTCAATAAGGGACAGTTATTCATGGAACAGATATGAGAGGTATACTTTTTTGTTATATTCTCTCTTAATTCCCTTTTTGAAAAATGGTTTTTCCTGTGGGAATGTATTTAAATATATATGCATTTTAGAGAAAAACACTATAACTTTTTAGAAGTGAAAGTCCATGTGGGGGAACATCTTGAATTTCATCTTTTGAAAGGAAACGTTAGTCTGTCTGAAAACAAAGAACTTGGTATATGTGTCTTTATTCAGTTATCCACAAGCATTTATCTGCCAGATGCTGGATTAGGCACAGGAAATGAGTGGTATCCAAGACACTATCCAGTCCTATTATAGGACCTTGAGAGAAGATAGCTAAATCAAAACACTTGAGGGCTTGGAGAACAGCTCAGCGGTAGAACACTTACCTAGTATAAGAAAGGCCATGAGTTCAGTACCCAGCAACCAGACAAAACAAACATGCAGACAAAACAAATGGATCACACTTTGGGAAGTCAGGCGATGCTTTTGAAAGAAATGACAGATGCTAAGCCCTGGAGGTAATGCAAGAGTTAGAATGAGAGCAGGAAGCTGAGTTCTGGTTAAACAGATAGAAGGATAGTTTAGAGGAAAGTGAGCTGATTTCCTTCTTCCTGATGGAGAATGCTGGACTGGGCTTTTTTTGGGGGGGAAGTCCTCCAGTTACCTGGCACTATGATGGAGCTGGGAGGGGAAGGAGGAATGGTGAGAAACCCTGCTTGTTCTCTATGTTTGCCTGTCTCAAACACAGAACACTAAGGCAATGGCATTTAACACATGTTGACATGGTTCCCAACACTCAAACATCGTAAGGTTTTTACAAGCAAATATTAATTTTTAGCATTTTTTTGTGGGAAATACTTCATTATTTGGCCACTGTGACCTTTTTATCTTTTATTTATTTATTTTATTTACTTACAAGCAGAGAGAGATAGAAAGACAGAATGGGTGGGCCAGGGCCTCCCACCTCTGCAAATGAACTCCAGTTGCATGCACCACTTTGTACACCTGGCTTTACATAGGCACTGGGGAATCGAACTTGGGTGGTTAGGTGTTGCAGGCAAGCGCCTTAACCGCTGGACAATCTCCCCAGCCCTATATTTTGATTTTTTTTTTCCAGGTAGGCTTTCACTCTAGCCCAGCCTGACCTGGAACTCACTTTGTCGTCCTAGGCTGGCCTTGAACTCACAGTGATACTCGTACCTTTGCCTCCCAAGTGCTGGAATTAAAGGCTATTGTGGCCTTTCTGAGGGGTAAGAATTCTCCACGTGTGTCTCATTAGTGATGTCACTTGTCTGGACACTTGAGAGCTGACCTCTTCTACAGTGGTGGAATCTTTTCTCTGCGTCCTGAAGAATTGAAGGACGACTAGCAACGCTGTAGTTGGGAGAGTAGGAGATGCTTCATGGCTCTCCAGGGGTGGTGGATGCCTGACCAGTGGGATTGACCATATGATTGCACTCTGCAAAAAGCAGTCATGAAACAGTCACTTAGCATGATGGTGCTTGTAAACAATGTGTGTGGATAGAAAATTCTATCCACCTTTTGATGAAAGAATATCCTTTCTCTACAGAACGCCTTTTGCATCTTTGTAAAAAAAAAAAAACAGTCAATTAAACTCTGTGTCCATTTCTTGGCTGTTTCTTCTGTCTCATCAATACATTTGTCTATCTCAGTATCACTGCTATAGTTTCTTGATCATTGCCGTTTTATAGTTGGTGTGGGAACCAGATAGTATAAGCCCCAAATTGTTTTTAAAAATATTTTATTTATTTATTTATTTGAGGGAGCGAAAGAAAGAGGGGGGCTCTAGCCACTGCAAATGAACTCCAGATGCATTCACATCTGGCTTTATGTAGGTACTGGGGAATTGAACTTGGGTCTTTTAGCTTTGCAGGCAAGCACCTCAACCACTGAGCAATCTCTCCATCCCAAAAGTTGTATGCTTTATGATGTAATTTTTATCTCAAAGTTCTTCAGTTGTAGGTGATACATTTTTACATGTTGTCTTCAAAAACACTTTTGAATTTTCTATTTGATTTCCTCTTAAACTCCTGATTGAGGACTGTTTTCTTGGTTTCCAGAGTTGAGAATTTTCTGTTTCTAACCAAGATGAAAGACTAGGGACTAGATTTACTGTCATATCGATAATAACCAACGATCAAGAAAATATGTCACTGTCCTGGAAGCTTCACTCTTTTCTCCAATGTTGCTGGTTTTGAGTGTCCTCTTCTCTGAAGAGATGGTCTCACATGGTGGAGATTTTGTGTAGTTAATAGTCTGGGGGAAGAAGAGATGGCTAATAGTATTCTGGCCTTTCACCAGGGGTTTGTCAAGAGACTAAAAGACTCGGTGCTATTGGTACTATCTCAAAGCGAGATGCTCAAATCTAGCACAGGAGAGAGAAGCTACATTAAAAAGAGGTGAGGAATGAGTGTCCTGGGTCAGAGGAGATCTCAGAGCATCAAGTGGAGGCAAGAGACTGAGCCCCTTGTTAGTACAATTTCCCAGTACTGTGCTTGGAGTGGTGTAATGTTCTGGTTCACTTCTCTTTCTTTTTTTTAAAAAAATATTTTATTTATTAATTTTCAAGCAGAGAAATACACACACACACACACACACAGAGAGAGAGAGAGAGTGAGAGAGAGAGAGAGAGAGAACACCAAGGCCACCACCTTGTGGATCTGGCATATGTGGGTACTGGGGATTGAACCCGTGGCCTTAGGCCCTGGAGGCAAGTGCCTTAACCGATGAGCCATCTCTCCAGCCCAGTTCACTTCTCTTTCTAATGATAAAATTGAAGTTCAGATAAATGAAGAAACACACAATGTCTCTCAACTATAAAAAGTTACACATGGGAATTAAAACCAGATCAATAAGAATCCAAAGCCTTTTAAAATCCTTATATACAACGTCATGCTAAAGGTAATGTAGGCAGCCACTTTAGTAGCTATTTGAGAAATTTTAAAGAGATTCCGAATTCAAGAAGTGGCTAAAGTAGATGTAGCTCAGTGGTAGAGTGTTTGCCTAGCATGTGCAAGACCTCAGGCTTGATCTCCAAGACTCCGAGCTCAATCCCTAACCCTGCGAAAAGAATGAGAATTCAAGAGGCGGTACTGCACCTCCACTCACATACAGCAGAACATCTAGAGGAGGGATTCGAGCTGTCATCATCCACTACTGACTTGCCTTGAATCAATCCGGGGAATAAAAACCAGGGAACTTGAATAGAGCTCTCATCATGAATCCATTTGGAGGTCAAGCACGCCACCTGAATTCTGCCCTTTGAAATCTAAACTCAAGTTAAATCGAGATTGACAGGTTTCCCCAGGAAGAAATTTCATGTTTGCCCAAAGCCTGGGGGAAAGTTGGTCAAGATGTCATGTTGTTCCACTTTAGCAAGTTCTTTGAAAATAGAATGAAGAAAGTTGTTTTTTTATGATCTTGGGTAAGAGTTCTAAGGTTCTCTTGTTAAGGCCAGGATTCAGTTTAATCTAATTCAACAAATGTTTATTGAACGGCTTGTCTAGGCCAGGTGCTGCATTAGACTAGGAAATCAAAGAATTGGACACAATTCCAATGATGGAGGGAATCAGTCTAGCTGGGGGGCATACAATAACACAAAAGGATAGCATAAATATGACAGAACAAATACACACAGAGGGCAATGGAGGCTGAGGGGCAGAGAGCATTCCCAGTGCGAGGCTGGATATGGCAGCCAGAGCTCCTCAGTTCTAGGATTTTAATGTTACACTGCACTGCCACGGGTATCTAACCATCACATCTCTTCTTTTATTTTTGTTCCTAGTGATTCCAAATATAATTCCAGGGTCTCAGAGCTTGGAACACACTGAGAGGAAAAGGAGATTTTTCCAAGTGGAGTCACACGCTTGCTGCTTTTCTCCAGGAATTGATCATGTAAACACACTCTGTTCAATTACCTGCTAAATATTAATAGCAAAGATTAAGAGTTTTTCCAGAAGAATGTTGTGGTTGGAATTCTACTAGTATAGCATATTATCCCAACATATGTGTGGAAATTAAAGCTCCCTTGGATTGTATTCTACAGTCCTAGGAAGCAGTAATAATAAAACTAGGTCACAGTGGGAAAGATATTAATGATATACAGTAAGCCATTCTAATCACATCATTTTTTTCTTATAAAAATATCATGTTAATGGGAAGTACAGAGACAGCTGATATAGTAGTTAACTATTGCTGCTAAAACAAATTGACATAAATTTAGCTATTCTTGAATAACACAAATTGATTATCTTGCAGTTCTATGAGAAGTCTAAAATCGACTTCACTGGTCTGAGGTTAAGTAAGTTTCTAGGGGAAATATCTTCCTTTTATCATATTCCAGGGATCACTCAGATTCTTTACATTGTGACTTCTTTCTCTCATCTTCAGAGTATCATTCCAACTTTGTGTTTGTCATTATACCCCCATTTCCTCTGGCTCCTCCTCATACGGAACACTGTGATATTATTGGGCTAACACAGACAATCCAGGATTATGTATTTTAAGATCTTTAATTACATCCAAAAAGTCCCTCTGGCTGTAGAAAGTAATACAATTTCTGGGATTAGAACATGGAGATATTTGGAGGCTCATTATTCAATTTACAATAACTACTATGTAGGGATGGAGGTACTGACAGTATTCTTCAACATTTTATATAACCCTGATCATTCCATATATATGTGTATATATGTACATATTGGTATTAAGCTTCCCCCCTCTTTTTTGATTTTTTTGAGGTAGGGTCTCAAACTTGCCCAGGGTGATCTGAAATGCACTCTGTGGTCCCAGGCTGGCCTCAATCTCACAGAAAATGCCTCTCTCGTGCTGGGATTAAAGACGTGTGCCAGCATGACTGACTTTAACTTTTTTTTTGTTCTTGTTAATTTAACAAGTTATTTGTCCATCCCAATATAATTTCTGACACTCTTTTTGAATGGGTTCCCAATCCTTCTCTGGGGCTCTGTTATCATTTATCAAGTAAGTGTACTACAATTTGTATTGGTAGCAATCTTGGTTATAATTAAGAGAAATCCAGCTCTTTCCAGGTAAGCATGTACAGACTGAATCTGGCAATTTGAGAAAATGTTAAATGTGGTGACACAGGATTCTTCAGGACTTCCAGGAGACCCAGGTCATACTCATGGCTACTTCCTGTCCGTGTTTCTCTCTGGAGCTGCCTAGACCCATGTCACAGTTTCGTACACTGAAGAGGGAATAACTGACCACAACCTTTGGCCAACAAGGTACATCTGAGCATTTTAATAAGAAGCAAATTTTTCAGCCTTACCATGGCCCGAGTTCAATTTTAAGGAGGTCAATCACTGGTTTTAGTGATTGGTATTCCCACTGTTGAGTAATGTACCTACACCATCAGCATCAGCAATACCTAGAAGCATTATTAGGATGCAATGAGCCATTTGCTTTGAAACTGTCTAGAAGAAGAACAAGTCCATGAACCAGCTCACTGTAACAATATCAGGAGGAGTTCATGTCCACGAACCATCCCTGTAACAGTATCCAGGAGCACATGCCCATGGATATGTGAGAAGCACTATTTTTGTTGGTGTTGTTTGTTTTTGTTTTTTTTCTTTTTTTGAGGTGGGGTTTCACTCTAACCCATGCTGACTGAAACTCACTCCGTAGTCCAAGGCTGGCCTTGAACTCATGGCAATCCTCTTACCTCTGTCCCCCAAGTGCTGAGTTCAAAAGCATGCACCACCATGCTAGGCAGACTTTTTTTTTCAAAGTATCTTTATTTATTTGCCAGCAGAAAGAGATAAAGAGAAGACAGACAGACCAAGATAAAGGGTGT
>PVHP010043090.1:0-14701 GCA_004024765.1 Zapus hudsonius
CCCCCCCCCCCCCCCCGGCCCAGGCTCCTCCATTGCACAAGTGCGCCTTTCTTGGTTCGCTGTTCTCTCCCAGTAGGAGGTGTGGTCAGCCTACTCATGGCTGCAGATTGTGTTTCATGTCAGTGGTCTCTGTTTACTCCAGCTGTTGTTGATCAGTTTCCCCTGGCAGCCTGTGCAGTGCCTTCCAGCACTACACTAACTGCCTTCTGGGGGCTGGATACCGTTCCGGACCTCGAAGTGACTCTTGATGCTGGTCTATGGCATTCTGTGGTTTCTTCAGCAACAGGGTTTTGCCTCAGGCCTGGGGAGGGCACTCAAGAGCTTTGACAGAATTCTGTCTTATTTGTGGAACCTCATGGGTCACTTTGGTCAACAGCTCAGTGAGGGAAGGAACTGTTGGTTGGAGCCAGGGGTTGTCAGACTGATCTAATTATTCACAGGCTTAGACTCTCTCCCCTACCATTCATGGCCCCTCTTATGTTGCATATTTATTATCTCTTATAAACCTCACAGGATGTTTGTGAAATAAGTTCCATTATTATTCAAACTTTATAGCTCTTTTGATATTTGGAAAACTGTTGTCATTTATGCAACTTCACAGGAAGAATCAGGATGAGCAGTCAGGTCTTGGCTAACTAATTCCAGGACAAGCTTAACCATCACAAAGTGCTTTTGAAGCCCAACAGGTTTCTTATCTTTTATCTTCTTCCTTCCTTCCTTCCTTCCTTCCTTCCTTCCTTCCTTCCTTCCTTCCTTCCTTCCTTCCTTCCTTCCTTCCTTCCTTCCTTCCTTCCTTCCTTCCTTCCTTCCTTCCTTTGCAAGAAGAGAGAGAATGTGTGTGCAGTTGTGCCCACCCTGTGTATACACACATGTGCAGATGTGCTCTTTTCCTATAAAAGCGGCTGATTCTTAGTGTTCGGGGCCCCTCGCTTCCTTCCCCCCCCTTCAAGCAAAGGCTCTCCATTAAAGTGTGTTGAGAAGAATCCTCGAGTCGTGGTTGTTCTTCCTCGCTGCTCGAGGAGCTCGCCACAGGGTTCTACGGGTGGGGACACAAGAGAAGGTGATGGGAGGGGACTGTGGTCAAAATACAATATATACACGTTTGAAAATTGATGTGAAAAATAAGCAGTCATGGATACAGACAGCTGAAGCTCACAGCAGCCCTGCCACAGGCAGGCAGCTTGGCCATGCCCGTCACTCCACCCCTGGGGACAGTCATGACTGCTGATTGATACTATTCAAACATCCCAATAGTAGAAATTACGGTGCCTGATTCCACCCCATACGGTACCCCACCAGCTCGTATACCACTGTTCTTCACACCTCAAGGTGGCTGCCTGTCCCTTGGCAGAGATGACCTATTTATTCAGCTTTCAGCGCAAATGCCATTAATGCATTTGTCTCTGACGCATTTACCACTCTGACCTTCCTCCTGCCACGTTCTTACTCTTCTTTCCTTCACAGTCCACTTTTGCCTTCTTGGGCTTCAGGACTGAATTGGGCTACTTGCCTTCAAACGTCAGTGCCTTTCATAAGCCATGTATGTAGGTATGTCTTGCAAAGAAAATAGAATGTGCTTAAGAAAAAAAAAGAATTGATGAAGGATGAATCCATGAGGGAATTCATATTCCTTTGTTTTATTGCTTTAATTTACATATGCTTTTAAGGTTTAAAAATCTCTTTTTTATCATTTTTCTTATGAATTATTCTGTTTGTATCATGAATCTTCAGACTTCCTGGCCAAGAGTAATTGACTAAAAATATTTATAGGAATTTTCCATAGTTATATCTGTGCCAATGACAACTAAATTACCGGTTTCTTCCTTCTTAAATATTAGATTTTTGAAACTCAAGTGGATTAACTCAGCACAGAAAATAAAAATAGACATCTTTTCATGTTTTGCATACTACTTTTAAACTGCATTTCCAATGTGGTCTTGAAATTTGCATAATCATTTATGAATCTCTTTTCATTTGAATACCAAAGTAATAGCAACTTAAGGTGCATTGTTGTTGTTAATTCAAAATAAATTTCAGTTATCAAGGTAGCTGTTTATGTATGCACCCGCTTCCATGTGTGCTATGGCCTTCGTAAGTAGGATGATCCTGCATGCTTGTGCTGCTTCAGAATATACAATGATATCTTCTCGAATATTAAGGAGGCATGTGGCACTTGTTACACTATCTAGGATATTACTCTAAAACTTAAAATCTCAATGATGTGCCAAAATTCATCAGTACATATGCTGTATATAGCCCGATATGTCAAGACTTCAAGCATCATGGAAATAAAGTTTGCTGAGTGCCAATTCTAACCAGGGCTGAACTCTAATCCCTGGATAACTCTTCCTCTTCCTTAGAGTTGGCTCTTAACTATGTCCCAACATAAGAAAGAACATATTTTAAGAGTGTATTTTACAGGGAATATATCTGATTCTATGTAATGTTTACGACTCATATCATCTTAGAGATGCAGTAACGGCTACACTTTAGACTTTATGAAGTCATCAATTCAGAAAACCTTCCCCCCCTTACAGGTAGGGTAAATACCTTACAGGGTATCCTCTGGATCTACTGTGTCTCCTAAAGTCTCCTATGTGAGAGGCATGATAGGGAGGAGGTGGGGGATGGAGGCAGAGAGGCAGAAGAAGAAGAAGAAGGAAGGTGCCCTTAAAATGGATCTTGGGACCCGGAGCCTCCTGGCTGCTATGAGGTGAACAGTCTTCCTCTGTCAGATCTTCCCACTGTGAAGTACTGTGTCACCACAGGTCCAAGGCCACCAGGGCACATGGCCATGGACGTGTGGTTCTGAAACCATGACACAGATGTAAATAAATCTTCGAAGTGGTTTGTAGCAGGTGTTTGTGGAAGTTGGCTAACACGGCTCTGTAATCTGCTGGGAGAGTTCGATGGTGCTCATGGCCCGAAGAGTCGCCCTGAGAGACTGTGGCATAGATTTTTCTTAGCATAAAGTGAAGGATCAGTAAATATTACCCACCGTCACTGTGTAAATCGCTGTAATTAGCACATTGTTCATGTATACACACCACCATGTAAATCAGCATAGTAAATATATTGTTCACGTAGACCCACCACCATGTAAACTGTTATAATTCACATATTGGTCATGCAGACCCACCGCCATGTGCACCACTAGAATTAGCAGATTGTTCATGTGTCCACACCCGGGTCACCTCTTACTGTTCTTTCTACGTGCACAGGTTTCTTCTCTAGAACACCTGGACCTTGCTGGCAGCCTGGTGGGTTTGTTCTGTCTGTATTTCTTATTATCTCTGTACATTCAGCAAATGGACAGGTGACTAAAAGTTGACGTGTAGTTTGGCTCTATGTATGTTATAACAGCAGAATTTTCCTTTTAGTTGGGCCAGTGGAGTATCTTTTTCTGTGTGGCAGGTTCCTAGGAGCAAGAGAATAAAGGGTTATGCAGTGCATTAGATAGCATTTAGTTAAAACTTATCCAGAAGTGAATATTTTTAAAGCTACATTTAAGGCCAAACATTAAGGAAATAGAGAAAGAAAACTAGCCCTGTTTAATATTATACTTACAGCATCAGGCCAAATGAGATATCCTCAAGTTAATTATCTAATTTAATCTAGTCACAGGTGAATTACTTCATAAGTAATTGGAAAAGCAAAGCATTGATGAGGTGTGTGTGTGTGAGTGTGTGTGTGTGTGTGTGTGTGTGTGTGTGTGTGCATGGACATAAGTTTTCCTCACTCCTACACTGGTAGCACATAACATGGGTTATAGTCTTTGAATTTTAAATCTGAAGTAAAAAATACTGAGCCCATTTGAGAGTCATAATTATCACTTTGCATTTATTTCTGGTATTAATGATTGATCAAAATGATGCCCATAATTAAATTTTAGGTACTGGAGAATCCTTAGGTATTCTAAGATTTTCACGTTCCTCATGTTTCTTTATTGTCTTTAGCGGGAATGAATGGGTAGAGAAAAGGGGCACCTTGTCAATTCCAGAACTAAGAACAGCCATTCTATTGGTTCCTGGCCTCCTCCATAGGAAGGAGAAGTGCCCTGAATGAGAGAAGCTGCGGCTCCTAGGGGTGCGGGTGGGGATGGGGCCGAGTCACAGCTGCCAAGGCCCAAGGGTGAAGGGCCCCACTACCACTCGAAGGAGACCGACCACGACGTCCACAGCGAGAAATCACTCGGCACCTTGGGAAATGGTGGGGAGGAACTAAGGGTGAGAAAAGCCCCGTGGAATTCCCAGCGGGCTGAACTCAAAGAGCCATGGCCCGGCGAGGAGGGAGAGCAAGCAGAGCTACGGGGATCAGCATGGATGGGAAATGAGAGCAGCAACTCCACGAAACCTTCATGGATTTTGATGTAGGATGCTCCTGTGTGCTTGCACACACACACACACACACACACACACACACACACACACACACACACACCCTTAGGAAACGTCAGGTGGTTTGAATGACAGGCCCTTCCATAGGCTCCCGTGATTTGAAGACCTGTTCGGCAGCCAGAAGCAGTTTGGGAAAGTTGTGGGACCTTTGAGAGTTGGAGCCTGGATGGAGGAGCTTGTTGCTGGAGAGGAGGTTGTTGCTAGGGAGGAGGTTGTTGCTAGGGAAGAGGTTGTTGCTGGGGAGGAGGTTGTTGCTAGAGAGGAAGTTGTTGCGAGGGAGGAGCTTGTTGCCAGGGAGGAGGTTGTTGCTGGGGAGAAGGTTGTTTTGAGGGAGGAGGTTGTTGCTAGGGAGGAGGTTGTTGCTAGGGAGGTCACTGTTCAATGGGAAAGGAGAGAGGAGACAGAAAGAAGTAATATACAGAAATGTACACAAGACTTCATCACGAGGCTTTGTTGGGTAGGCAGGCATTTATGTGAATAATAATGATAACAACAAGAACTTGGACATACCAAGGAGCTGGAAAGGCATATGACTCCAAGTGCTGTATCAACCATTAGCAGACTACTCCCTTAATGGTTTGGGTTTAAGAACATACATCCCTCCTTCAGTATTCAAGGAAAAGAGCCATAAAATATGCTTCCTTTGGAAGCATGAAACAGGTTAATTTGAAGTAAAACTGAAAAGTAGTTCATTAAGATGTTCCTTTTTCAGAATAGCCAGATCCTAGAAAAGTACAATGATGAAGATGCCTTTCTGTGTTTGGGGGAGATGTAATTAATACTTTCATATCATCAACATATAGTAAGATGACTGGCTCTAGAGAAAATTTTGATTTTAAATAGATTCTGAACACTAAACTAAAAAAGACCAAACAAAAATAGGGTAAGAAAATACGAAAGTCAGAGAGCTGTAAACAGCATGGAGATTTTTCAGGTATAGGAGAGGTGATGAAAACTGCCCTAAAGTGCTTTGAGGAAAATGTTCTAGGTTCCAGCAGTGACTTGACATCCGACTTTTGCGTGCCTTGTAACACAGTTTGTTCATCTACTAAAGAGTAGAAAGATTCTCAAAGCACAGAATAAACCATAAAAAAATCACTGGGTGAGGAGGTTCACAAAGGGGACCATTAAAGGTCAAGAATTTTTAAATTAAATTCTACTTGTAATATGAAATCCAGAAGGGAAAATCATCCATTTCTAACTGCTGGTCTAGTTCAGTAGTCAAAGTATTCATCTTAGAGTTAAATATTCAGATTATCTTTCTTTAGCTATCTGAAGTTAATTGTAAGAAGACACTTTCACATTTTCCTGGTAAAATGCCATTTTATCAGCTATCACACAGCGTGGATTTCCGTATCTTCCAAAGTGATGTCATTGCCAGGCAGTCAGAGAGCGAAGAAGGAAAGATTAGTGGTAGATGAGAGAAAGGCTTTGCTGTGGAATTTGTTACCTTAAATGCCAGTGGTTTAGTTCCCAGATAGCTTGGATATGGTGTGATTTATCATATTCAATACCATAAAAAGTATCAAGACCCCACTAAAAGCAGGAAGATAAGGTAGAAAACAGTAACTGAAGTAAGTCACGATGGAAATAGCCTCCGGCAGTCTTGGGGAAGCATAAATGATGAGAGAGAAACACAGTGGCGTCATCAGTGACTATACGGAAAAATCCTGTTTATTTGTTTTCCATGGTATGGCTTTCAGATGAAAAGGAGGGGTGACCTTCGGGAATAGTCTCGATTGGCCTTTGAAGTTCCGCATGATTCAGAAGGTATGGACAGAAAAATAGAAAAGGTTTTAGCTGTAGACACACGGATACCAGAGTTACTGTCACTGTACTTTTACTGATAAGGTTTTAAGACTTGTTTTTGTAATAAAACCCAAAATGCAAGTCCATTCTTCCTCTCACTTTCAGTCTGCTTGCAAATAAATGAATATTTTTAAAGTAATTTCCTTTTGAGTAACCCCAAACTCAGTTACTAGTGTTCTGTACCCCACGGAAGCATGAAACCAGCCACATAGACTCTGGAGGAGCACCGTAACACCTGTTCACAGAGCCCCTCCTCTGGGGTGGCACCCAGGAAACTCCTGACTCCTGGCTTAGCTCTGAGGCCTCCACCCACTGCAAATGAACTCCAGATGTATGTACTTTGTACTGGGGATCAAACATGGGTCGTTAGGTTTTGCAAGCAAGCGTCTTAACTGCTGAGCCATTTCTCCAGCCTTTGACTGCTCTTCAGCCAACGTCTCTCTGGCCACAGGAGGCTCTCGTATGGCTAACTTTTATCCCCTGAAGTAACTCATCACAAGCATCTGTTTCACACTGTTCTCATCTCTGAAAGTATTCTCAGTGCAAACCTGGTAGAAGGTGATGGTGTCCCTCAGATCCTCACAAATACAGCCCATTTGTGCTGAGGGGAAACCGTATGAGTTTTGAAGAATGGCCACGGGTTATCATAAACTGAATTTAAAAGTGCCTCCAGTGGAAAATTTTATGTTCATAGGTAATTTTTATTTATTTTCACAAAACACCTCACCTGGGTCTTTCTTTTTCCGCTTGTTTCAGAAACAGCTGCTTTCTTACATGTCACCTCCCAGCCCTGCAAACCCCACTTCGGAGACAATCAATTTCAACAGTACTTTGTCACATATACAGGGGCTTCATGCTGCTCTACTGTGATGATGCTAATCTATCGATTGAACCTGGTCACCAACAGTGACCCATGCCTTTGCAAACATGGATGTGACAGAGGAGGCCATATCCAGCTCAAGGATGTGCTATTCTGGTGACGTGTCCACGTTTCCAGGGGTCCAGGGTAGCATCAACAAGTCTTTTTGTGTCGAGCCAGATATTAAATACACTGTCCTTCACTTTATCTTTGTCATAAGGACTCCACCTTGCCTCTGTGACATGCAGGCAGCAATGGGTAATGAAACTGCATTCAAGTAAAACATTGTTTTTACTTTGAAGCACTTTCCTCCGTATGTACCGATCGGTGTATTCACAGTGACATTTCCCAGCACAGGACCCGAAGAGTTCTGAGCCCATCAACTTGGTGACTTGGAGACCAGAAGATGACAAAAGAAATGAGACACGAAGACAGAGGCAGGACTTTGGGGAAAGAGAGGGTGCTCGGTGGAAGTGGGGTGGCGGAAGCGAGGACAAAAGAAGGTAATGGATGAGAATGCAATCAGTTTACACGATGTTTGTGGATTAAAGTTCACTGGATTGTTTTTAAAAAATAAAGCATTATTTTTGCAAACAGGTGGAAAGCCGGATTGGATGTTAGTTTCCCTGGTCTAAGGTGTGCAAAGGAGCTGTAAAGTACAAGGACTGACGTGACACTTCATTACGTTTCATGTAATTTACTTGTCAAGTTCTGACCCAGGATTCCTTCATCCCTGCTGTTTGTTATCTTTGCTATATTGTCTTTTTTCATTGTCAGCTGCTTTATAATCTGGTGTGTGTGTGTGTGTGTGTGTGTGTGTATGTGTTACTGGGATTGAACATAGGGTCTCACATATATCAGGCAGTTCTCTATTACTGAACTCTGAACTACCTCCTAATCCTTTCATATCCTGTTTTATAGACTGCATTTTTAATGATTATTCATTGAGATGTTAACACGGATGTGACCCACAAGAATCTCGTGCTTGTGGTAGACATTTCTCCAATGGCTTTAGTATACTAATCTTATTCAACTTCTTTTAGTTTTAATTACAAAACCTTTACATGTTCCCAACTGTTGCTGCTGTTTTTAATACTCTTTATTAAAGAACAACAAGAGAAAAATTTTATGTGTGTGAGATGGATTTCAGACATCAGGGTGGTTGTGTTTTCCTTGGCCTGTGGAGCTCGTCAGCCATGCGCATCAACAGCCCTGCTTTGGGGTGTTTTCAGAGCCCAGCGTTGAACACAGTCTTCCACACCATAGGAAAAACTCTGCCTATGCTAAAAGCTCATTTGTAGATCTTCACTTTGCCACCATGAGAAAGGCTCTCTTTAAACCGTCTTTATCTGCCACACATTGACCCACTGCGGCTTTGCTCTAATGCAAGGACCCACCTTGTTCACCGGTTGTCGTGTCCTATTCCCGAGCCTAACGTAAGGAATGCTACTCCTGGATAGGTCGACATTCTTATTTGCAAGAGCAGTTTGCACACACTCCAAATTCCACCACACAACGTCCCTCCTGCCATTTATGTGTCAGACTCAAAAAGCCTGGCAGACAGGAGCTCCTTGTGCCTCTGGGAGATGGCGGCTCCAGGTGGCTGCAGGAAGGAAGACATCGGACATGGAGAAGCCGAGACACAGACGGCAAACTCTGGCTGTCCTGAAAGGCAGCTTGCATGGGGAACTGTGTTATTGCTAGATTTCTCGTCACATTTGTACAGGGCTCTGATGTAGTAATTCACTGTGTTTAGGCACAGAAAACGGATTATGTGCCTTCAGTCTGATGGTAAATTCATTAGTGGGAAACTCCTGCAGAGCCCTTCTCCGCTTGCTTCATGTGCAATACAGGCTGGTGTCCTTTTCTGTGAAAGAAATATGACATTGTAATACTCAAAGAATGTGATACAATTGGCATGTAATTAAGAATAACCTCAATTATCATAATACTTGAATTGTCCAATTTTTAAGTCATTTCCTAATTTAGGCAAATGATTCTCAAACACATGCATACAAAAACTACACTCCAGTGTCTGTTTCCTCCTTAGAATGCTTCCTGCAGAAGAAATCCACAAACCAGTAATAGATGTAGAAAGTTCCCCCCATGGTTCTGAGATGGTGAGCCAGGGATCAAGCTGTAGGACACTGATGTGAGGTTCTGGGGCGCTCCCGGGTGCTTTGCATCACACAGACCGGCATCTGCTTTGCTCACTGTGTTCTCCAGACTGCTGCAAGACCTGGAGTTGGTGTGCAGTCCAGCTGGAGAAGAGATGGGCCTGAGCACCTCCTACCTTGCGGCAAAACAGTGAGTTCTGCCATCACAGTGGCTGCAGGAAGGCCTGTCGAGAGATTAGAAACGATAATTATCGTTCCCCTGGTCTGAGATAGTCTGAATCTACAGCTGAGTGGCTCTATAATAGAATTGTCACTGTTCTTTGAAAATACTCAGAGAATATTCCCTGTTTGATTTTTGGTACTGAACTTCCTCGGGTCCTTACCATGCTGGGCAAGTGTCTGAGCACCAGGGGTGCTCTCTTTCTGGACTGTGGTTTGAGAAGCAAAGAAATGGAGGATTGAGATAATCCCTGGACTGAAAGTCATCCTGTTACCGTAAATCTGTATAGTGATGGCTGTGCTGAATTGCATTGTCTCTTTTGGTATCATTCATAAATACACAGCCATAAGTTATGATATGTTACATTACCTACCACTTTCTGTGTGAGGTAGCATCTTCTTTATTCTTTTTTTCAACATTTACATATTAAACCAAGTTTGGGGTCAATTTTCTGGGAATTAGAGTAGCATCCATACAAAGTAATAGAAAATTTGGTTTCTGACAGCATATTTTAAAATCCTAGAACATTAACACTATTCTTACAGGAATATGACTTATTAAAATGAGCCTTAGAAGATATTCCTCTGGAGGATTAAAAACAAGCCTCATATTTTGTTTATATTTCAGTACAGAATCTCAGCATTGCCTTAAAAATGTTTGCTTCAACCAGTAATTGTTACTTAATTCCAAATTACACTGACTCACATAATCACTGTAACTGTTGTTGAAGAAACATGTTGTATCTCTGCTCACACTTATCCAGTCAGTCATATATTTCTCACTCCAGATTTTTCTTCCCCATGAAAGTTGAGGTCATGTATTCTCATAATAGCCATGTATTGTTTCGTGCTTATACAGACTTTTACACGTGTCAGATTCTTCAGTTATATTAAATGATTTGATTGTTCATTTCTATAATGATATTGTTGGTAATGATAACTCCTGTTTTAAAGGTTTTTATAGGAACTTCATTTATCATCATTACATGTTATTTCTCAAAGGAAGATGAAATGATAATTTGCTTAACTAGAAACTCTCTGATAAAAGGGAGGTAAGTCTACCATATAGAATTACAAATATTTCAGATAAAAACTAGGCACTTGTAACTAAATCTCAAAATAAAGCAAGCTGTACCTGAGATATATGAAAATATCTATGAGAAGAGATAAAGTTTAATTATCGCAGGTTATTGGCAGATACAATTATCATTGGAGAAGGGTTAGAGAATTAGAAGTTAAGAAATTCTTTATTTTCATTTACTTTATATTTCCACCTCACAGTGCATAGCCATTGACTATGCCATAGTTTCTTTGAAAAGAACATTGCAGATAAAGTTTACTATCTGTTTATATGATGGGTTGTAAAGAGATCGATATATCATCATCCATAAACAATTATTAAGTAGATGGTACAGGCATAAAAATGCACAGCACTATCATATAAAGAAATGTCCACCCATGCAATTTTCAAAATACGACTAACACTATCAAAATGTCCCTAATGATCCAATGTTCCCTGTGTCCCAACTATATTTTTTTAAATCTTTTAACACAGGAAGAAAAAATATAGCCATACATATCCTGACATATATGTACAAATGTAACACATGATATTAACCAGAAATGCTTCCATGAGAATTGGCTGAAAGCTCAAATTAACAGGACATGGAATTTAGCTTCAGGACCCAACCATTGACCAGGAAATGAGTGAGCCTAAAATGCCACACTAGGGATCAGGCTGCCTTTGCTTAGTCGGCAGGTCTCCTGAGAGGGAGCCTTCTGTCTGTTGGCTCTGGGTTACTTGGCTTTCTGCCACTGCACACCGTGCACACCTGCCCTGCCCTGCTGGTAGGTGTGCTGTAGCAAGCCTTTCGTGCAGCTTCCCCTGGGCTTCCTCTGAGCCCATCAGCCAGCAGGTGATTAGTATTCAGGTCTAACCGTCTCCCCTAACATTCTCCCCAGAAGAGTCAAGATCCAATATGCTTTGTGTCAACTGGCTCACATTGGCTCTGCTCCAGGATCTCATTGAGGGTGATCCCGGCTCACTGTGTAATTAACTAGGACTTCCCCAGGCTGTTTCTTGGGAAAGCCACACGAGCTCTCACCAGTTGGTCCACAATGCCATACTCCATAGAGGATCATTTCATTAAGAGTTGGGGGCAAAGCGGCACTCCTTTCCTGGCTGATCAGAAGATGGCATGATACATAAATAATCCCTGCACATTCACGAAGCACCAGCTTGTTCCAGACATGTGTCTGAGACACACAAACATAAATGAAGACTGTCCCTCAGGGGCCACACTATCTTGCAATGGGCATCACTGCCACACATTTTGTTGTGGAAATATGTAAAGTGCACGTTGGGGCTCTAGAGAAAAGAGAAGGGAGAAACTGAAGTCAATACAAGCAATAGAAAGCATGCAGTATGAACACAGCCCATTTCCAGCAGAAGTGAGACACATACTGTAAGAAGGAATCTATGTACCCAGTGAGGAGCCAGGAGAAAGTCAAGAACAGAGCCACGCCTTGCTCTTCAGACCCATGGGATCTCACTCCATCCACATCAAGACAGCACCATCCCATATAGCTCTTAACAAAATTAGTTATGACTCATTTGGAAAATAAAGTATTAAAAACAAGTGCTGTCTCTGGTTCTTCTAATTATTTAGAAACAGCGTTGGGTTTAGAATGTAGATTTTTCTAACTACATGCCTGTGGTGTTCAAGTCTGGAATGTTGAGTTACCTTCTGTGCTGGTGAGGTTTTGTTGTCAGATCTTTTTAATTATCTTGGGTGGGTCTCTGAGGATGTTTATAGGAAGGCATCCTCTCAGCAAGGGGCAGGATGTAAAGAAGCTCAAAGAAGCTGGAAGTAAACATCCTTTCCTGTGTGAGCAGTGCAGAAAGGAAATTACAGAGACTCAGGAAGCCATTAAGTCTGGGGAAGGGTTGTAAGACCACACCCTAAGCCTATATAAAGGGAAGAAATTCTCTTTGGCCCTCCTGCCTGTTTGTTGTTGTTGTGTGTGTGTGGTGTTGGTGATGGGTTTCTCTCTCTGCTCGGACCTGTGAAAGGGGAGCAGCCTCTTTTACATTCTGGAACTTCCCCTGTATCTATAGCTACAAATAAATTCTTTCCTCCCAAAAACTGCCTGATTTGAAGATTCATTCCAGGGGTGTGTGGCTGACTGTGTCACCTTCTGTCCTTGATCAGTGTATGTGGAGAAGCCTCAGGCAGTGTACACAGCGTTCAAGCACGGGCTTGAGGTTCTCACACACCAACACTGGAAACACCAAGAGTTTGGAGTAGTAAATCTTCCAGATGATGCTGGTTAGGAAAGTGACACAATTAATTCCATTTTTAGTAATCAAGGCCATTTACCTGCTAAATTTAAAACAAATTCAGATTTAAAATGTCTATAAGCTTTTTATAGAAATAAAACAAAAAATTATAAACATTATGTTGGTGGAGAGTAGTTTTTGCCTCAACCTGCTTCTTCTCTCCATGACCCCAACACCACTTACGTGTGTGGTGGTTGATCTAGGTGTCCCCCACAAACTCATGATCGGAATGCTAGGTCCCCAGCTGGTGGCGATTTGGAAACTGGAACCTCCTGGAGGAGGTGTGTTCTTGGGGGCGGGCTGTGGGTGTCATGGCCAGCTTCCCCTTGCCAGTGTTTGGCACACTCTCCTGCTGCTGTTGTCCACCTGACGTTGGCCAGGAGGTGATGTCCAGCCTCAGTTCAGCCATCATTTCCCTGCCATCATGGAGCTTCCCCTCGAGTCTGGAAGCCAAAGTAAACCCTTTCCTCCACAAGCTTCTTTGGGTCCGGTGCAAGGAGAAGGCACTGCACCAGCCTGCCTGCAGCTCTCCTCCAGTCGACTCGCCCTCCTGGATTCCAGGTCCTCAGGGAAGCAGCACCGCTCTTCCCGCTGTGCATGCAGAAGCCTGGGTTACCTGAGACCCTCCCTCCCCGTGCAGGGTGCTTCGATCTACCACCGTCCATGCGCCCCTCCTATGGGATTATCACGTGGCATGCTCTTTGAAGACGAAAATTAGTTCACTTGGTTTTATATGCCCAACTTCCAGCATACAGCCAGGGATACAGATAAATAAATATCTAATTTAATCGTGATATATTCTAAAAATCCATCCAGATCATAATTAAACTATCATATAAATATAAATGAAAATCTGAGATCTATAGGTAAGAACAATCTTGGGAGCTACAGATTTGTAGCATTATTGACTATAGAAGTGTATTATATAATAAAGGCCAATCCTTGCAGCTACTTCTAGACAAGCCTAACAAAACTTTAAGAGGTAGTATTTCTTTTAATTCAAATGAGCAGGAATTCCAGTTTGGACCATCTCAATAATGTTCTCAGTCTCTTCTGCTTCCCAAGACTTCTTCGCTGGAGAGATGCAGGTACAGACTGGACAGCAGCTTACCACGAGTGGGAAGAAAGGCCTTCACACATGCAAGATGCATGTTCCGGAGTGCCATAGTCAGGTTAAAAGGAAGCAGGCTGTGTTGGTTTACAGCGGGAGAATGGTTAGAGCAGTATTACGGAGGAAAATTCAGGGAAGAGAGGACATCCCAAAAGAATGTTGAGATATAGTTAGGGACATAAAGTTAAAGGAAGGAGAGGCCTGTAGCTGTGTTGTTGTAATATTAGAACATAATCTGTCGTAGTCAGCCACACACCGCTGGGCTGAATCTCCGAACCAGGCACAATTTTGGGAAGGAAAGTATTTCTTGAACTAACGGATCCAAGGGAAGTTTCAGAATGAATGGTTGGCCCCTTTCACAGAAGCAAGCAGAGGGGGAAACCCACCACCACCAGCACCTCAAACAAGCAAGCACACTGTACCTCACAAAACCAGCAGGACTGCCAGGTTTGGGTTCTGGACGCTGTTTTGCATGTGTATCCTAAGTATTTTGCATCCAATTTGAAATGCCTCAGGGCTAGACCCCAGGAGACCAGGCCAAAGTGACACTTCCTCCTGCCAGAAGGCTGGAGACAATTCACAATTATAATAAATTCTGGGCTGGAGAGATGGCTTAGCGGTTAAGGCACTTGCCTCCAGTGCCTGAGGCCCCAAGTTCAATTCCCCAGTACCCACATAAGCCAGACCCACAAGGTGGTGGCTCTGGTGTTCTCTCTCTCTCTCTCTCTCTCTCTCTCTCTCTCTCTCTCTCTCTCTCTCTCTGTATCTCTCTGCTTAATAAAGAAAAACATTTTTAAAAATCCTTATAATAAATTCTATTGGGGGACGTCTATTCAAACTATCACAAAC
>PVHP010043091.1:0-14690 GCA_004024765.1 Zapus hudsonius
TGAACTTGCAGCTGCAAGAGGCCTGGCGCTCCCATACTTACTCTCTTACGTCTCTCAAAAATATTTCAAAAGATAAACTCAAGCATGATGTAACAATATTGTGGTTTCTATAGCACCACTCAGAATTACAATTTAAGAAAAAAATCCTAGCCGGTTTTCCTCTTGTCATATTCAGTATTATATGATCCCTTTCAGAAATACCAAGTATATACTAATACTCAATTCTTTGAATCTACGAAATAATCCTTAAAGAAGAACAATATGACTTTCTTCTCTCATTTGATTTTAAATGGTAGACAATAATATTCTTTCTTAATCTCGGGAAAATAAGATTCTTAAGATACCATAAGTGAATGTTTTTTAAATTCCCTAGATTATGAAACCAAAATAAAGGCTAGTCTGGTATCTATTTCATAAATCCAAGATATGATTTAATACAAACAGGAAGAGATGGCCAAAATAAAGCCAACAATCTCATGGTATATGCACCCAAGTTTCCATGCAAAATGAAGTCTTTTTACAGTGCTCATGGGTCGTAAAGCGCTAAGTTAAGGGCCAGGTACTGCGGCACATACTTGCAATCCCAGTTACTTAGGAGGCTAAGGCAAAGGATCACAAGTTTGAGGCCAGCCTGTGCTATACAGGGAGACCCCATCTCAAACCAAACAAATCTACAAAACTGAATACTCAGAGCACAAGTAGACAACACTTTGAAATAGCAAGGCCAACATGGACTGGAGGGTACAGTGTCCATGGGCAGATTTCTACAGATACTCTGAAAATACAAAAACAAATATATTTGCCCATCACTATACTCTGGATTTTTTTTTTTTTTTTAATTTAGGCAGGGTCTTACTCTAGCCCAACTCACTGCAGTCCCAGGCTGGCCTCTCTCTGCTTCCCGAGTGCTGGAATTAAAGGCATGCCCCACCACAGAAAGCCAGAAAGATTTTAAGAAAAACTCCTTTCCCTCTCTGAAAGTGCAAAGATATCTGCTATTTACTTTCTCATCAGACATCACACTGAACACACTGTGAACATGTTTCTAGCTACACGAACCTTACCTCTTGTGCAGAGAGATCCCTTTGATAATTTCTGAAAACTCCAACGCAAACTTCAATGTTCCCAAACATTTTTACTAGTGACTAATTACATTAGATGTCTATACCAATATGGAAAAGAGAGAGCACCTATGTGCATATTCTGAAACATGAACTGGTCATATTTAGGAATAAATAAATGTTTTTAATAGGAAACAACACTGACTGAATGAAAAATCATCTGCTTAGGACATCCAAGTCCTCACATCCTGCTCAATAGTGTCAACGGAGCAAAGGAAAAGGAGATCTGAGAACTACTTTACAATAAGCTTAAAGGTCAGTGCTTTGGAGTCACTGGCTTGTGACTTTCTTTTTTTAAACAAAAGCTACCAAAAATTCCCCAAAACTACACCCAGCTCAATACCAATAAAAATCCCAACCTTTGTTTTGGAATAACTAAAGAGCAATGAAAACAGACTTTTCTACTGTGGTGAAAATGAAGCCACAGCTCTGTTCCCATCTTGAAGATAACGGTAACCCAAGTTCAAGATTTTTTAATATTTTATTTAAAGGCCATTGATCGTGTAGGGGAAAATCCACATAAGAAAAATTACTCAAAATCCTCATTTCACCATCATCATCTGAAGTTTCCGGTGCGGAGGACTCGGCCTCCCACAGCACCTTCCATACATAAACAGATAAGAAAGGCTTGCATACTATCACATCCGCAGAAAAGACAGCCTTCCACCGAAATATGTCTTTAAACCTTGCGATAGTTTAAAAATAAAACTTTGTCCAAAGAACTGTTAACTCATCTTTTCCACACTTACCAGATTTACCAATGCCAAGAATCCTGGCTTCCTTCCCTGCTCCCAATAAAGTAATTCCAAATTAAAATTTCTTTTCATACTTCTCATTGTGCTCAAAGTATGACTTCTTTGGGGAGTCACACTATTTCATATTGGTCCATGGGTTTTTGGCCATTCAATTTTTATTTAATTGGCTAGGACTCCATGTTAATATTTTAAAGTTTTGGAGTCTGCCTCTAACTGTCCTTCAAATTCAAAAGGCTTGCTTCTGACATCCTGCATAAAAAAGTAGATTTTTCTAGTGGCTTCAATTCAGTAAGTTTCTGTAACTATAAAAATAATTAAGGCCAATTTCAGTTTTCCAGGCTATCTTGATAAGTTTAGAAGCAAGAGACTCTGAAGAGTTCTCCTAAGGTTATCTGCTCAAGCAGAATGTTAAATACTCAACACTTCTCTTGATAACAACTCCTATGAACTGGGTGTTTCTCCAGTCAGCCATTATAGCCCAGTGTTTTCTCAAGAGACAGACTATTTATGCATGCTACATTGTAAGGGGTTATATTTTGATTAATCTAGCTTTAAAAAATGTGACCAAAATGCTCCTGATATTTACCATATTGACTCAAGAGTTTTAATGATTAAATGTTTTTTCTCAAAATATTATACATAGAAAAAGACACATTAAATTAAAATACAGTTAAAAATATAGTTGCAGTTTTCACTTTCCACTCCTGAAACAGAAATAAGCCATTTATCAGTAAGTGCATTTTTTCATGGAGAAAATATTTATTAGTTTTCAAATGATCACATAATACAAATATTACACAATTAATCATTCTACTTATATTGATATTCATAAAATAAACATGGGAAAATATAGGATAATATATTGTAACAGGAAATTATTGCTTAAAGTCTAAAAGGATAATGCATCAAAATAAAAGTTTAAATAAACAAATCATTTCACAATAATATACAAAGTTTCACTTTTCAATAGCTTGCAGTGGCATGAGGTAAATAGAAATGCACTTACATTTCTTTTGTACTTTTAAGGAACAGAGCTAAATTGAATTAAAGCATAAGTTAAGAGATTAAATCACTTTTCGTCTTCATTGTGAAAACAGAAGTCTCACAGGCCATAAAATGGTTTATACTGTGGGTCAAAGAATTCAACTAACTGAGTTTCTAAGCAAGTCTCACTTTTCATTTCCCTGGGTTCTGAAATGCTGAGATTTTTGTTTGTTTTTAAACTATTTCATTAACAGCAGAGAACACTAAGTTGTCATCCTTTTGTGAGAATTCATAGTTCTCAGGAAATTTTTAGTTCAAATTCAACTTTCAAACTTAATAATTTTATGAAAATGTATTTATAATCAATGAGGAAAATTAGTTCTCATAGTCAAGAAAGACTAAAGACCAGGTTGTATTCTAGCAAATGTGGCTTCTAGAATCCTGGAGAGTCCTAGAACACTTCAGCTACTTCCATGTCACTAACTCAACTTCCCTTCTTAAAATTTATTCCAAAATGAAAGAAACTGGCAGGATCGGGTGACTATTAAGATTTTTTTCTTAGTAGCTTTTCACTGATGAGTTAACAGGTAACCAAAATCAAGTAAGTATTAAAATAGAAACAAATATCTTGAGCACATTGGTTGACAGTTCGGGTTACTACTCTGCAACACATCTTCACTCCTACCGGCTTTATTCTAACATTTTCAATTGCCTTCATTCTATAAATGACGGCACTGTACCATTCAAAGTCTACTGCCTTCTATGCAGAATAAATGTAGTAAGTCAAGTATGAGGTATTTATTACTTTAGAAGACAGACAAAGCTACTGTGATCTCCAAGATAGCTCTCTGACTTTTGTTAATTTAACAAATATGTAATAAGAAAAAGGCTCAAGACCAGCAAGTGATGAGCTATAAGTATATCCTAACATTAAATATTAAAAGTGACTCTGAAATAAGTAAGAAAGTCACCCTTTATTTTCTAGTCCTTTTAGTATCAGGTAACAAAACAAGGTTTCATCAAGTTTTTCAGATTTTTCTATGCCACTTCCAAGTTCACCTATTTTTATTAAGGTGATTTTCAGACTCACAGATCTTTTAAGTGAAACAGACACAGAGAGCTGCTTTAAAATAAAGGAGTAGACTCTCAAGCTTCCTCTATTTCAGTCCTCTGAACAGAAAGGGTTTTCATGGCCATGTAAAACTCCAATCTGAAAAGATTGTTTCATTATTTGAGCCTTTCCATGTTCAGACCAAGAATAAACCAGAGCAAATCTTAAAGTTTATAAACAACAGAATCAGGTGGCTCGCTCATCCTTGTGTCTTCTAGACATAGTGCATGGATCCATTCACCACTGCCTTCCAAACTGCAGCTCCTGGATGTGTGACACATATCATCCATGAAGGCTCTCTAGAAGAATTCCTTTTGCTGAAGAGGTATGATGTTTTACCAGTTGAAAGAATTCTGGGCAATTAAGAGAAAAATAAACCGGTCTCCCATTTGCAAGATACCTGGAGTCACAGAAGGAATCCACCAAGGAAAAATGAAAACTTGCCAAAGGCCCCAAGTTCACATCCTACCCACTGCAGATGATAAGAACTACCTGCCATCAAAGCCTATCCTTTGGCATCAAAGAAACTAAGAAGTAAACCATCTTAATGCCATGGAGAAAATCTAGCAAAAGGCTTTGTTGTCACAAATAACATTCCTAGGGACTAGAAAACTACTTTTGAGTACATTAAACATAGCTTTCAGGGATATTATATCCTCAAACTTATACTCATTCATACTTACTTTATTAAAGAATGAAATCTACATTTGACAGTAAAACCACAACAGTGCTATCATTCCATCTTTTCTCAAAAATCTAATATGAAGGCCTAACATTTAAGGTAGGAAAAAAGACTCATTAGTAGGGTAGAAAAACAACTGGACATCTGACTGTAAAAATTAAGAGATTTCAGATGGCCAGCTCACCCAAAGATGAAGCACAGAAACTTAAAACTATTAGAATACAAAAGAGCACGTAGAAGTCCACTACAGCCATGAAGGCAAAGTGGGAAAATGTGCTTTCTTAAAGTCCTGTGGACTACACAGGCACTCACCAAATCATCTACTGCTTTAATTATCTGGAGAGAAAAATAAATTTGAGGTTTCTGTTTTGAATGGGCACTAGACAGCAATCTTTAAAAAAAAAAAGATTGTAGTCCCCCCGGTTCTTCTAAGAACCCAAAGGGTTTACCAACAGAATAAAATGGGCAATGGAAGGACACTCCAATCTATAAATAAACCCAAGTAAATAATGGAAAGCACCCACTTGTTTATTATCCTTTCCCACTCTCTCCAGAAGCTGGACATTCTGTCTCCAAGGGTTCAGTGGAGAAAGTGGACCCCTGACGTCAAAAGCTCTCCGTGGTCTTGGCCGTATCTGTGGCTCTAGGATCACTCCTTGCACCTCTGGTAGGAGAGAAGCACTGAAATAGAGAGCTGAATATAGATTTGAGAAAAAAATCTTATTAAGAAATCACATTCTCTGGTCATTTGAGTTTGTAATGGCTTATCCTCAGGACAAAAAGGAGCTAACTTTGGGTATACTTTTTAAGCACCTTCTTAATCGGAATTTTGGAGGTCTGTTACCACAAATGATTAATCCCTCAGTAGCTATGAAGAAGGAACCTATCTATATTGGTCTAAGCCATAACACACTCCGTGACAAGCCACTCAACTTCAAGTTGAAGATTGAAGCAAAAGTAATAAGTTAGGGCTGAAATCAAGACCATAGTTGTCTTAAAGGGACAGAAAAAAGGCATTCAACCTCTGCTATATCAAAAGAGTCCCAGTTAATTTTTCTGTCAAAGAGAGCCAGATGGATTGGAAAACAGAAACAGAATAATCAAGCATGTTAATAGGAATACTACTTCATTGTAGGACTGTCCACGAAGCTGAATTTGTCAGTTTAAGTCTTCAGTAATTTAAAGAATCACACTACAGGCCAATATGGTAATAAAAGGTTAAACTTACATTTTATCAAAGCTATGACTATTGTCACCAAAAAAATATTTACTCCTCGAGCATTCATCTCTGAAGCTGGGAAGGCAGGGTAGTCTTCATAGGTAAAGCAGATTGAAAATCTTTTCAAATGAATGACCATTTTGTTTGGGAACAAGATGGACCAGGAATAATCATTAATGGCTTCAATGTAGAAATAAAAGTAAGATACACCAAACAACAGATGATGGTGAAGATACTGGGAAATCATTAGCTTTATTAGAGGAATGAGGCAAATAGAAGGAAGTTCAAAGCACATAACATCTGACTGAGGAAAAAAAGCTGACAGGAGAATGAGAGAGGCAGATATGTGTTTAAAAGCTGTAGGAATATATGATAAATGTTTAACAGTGTTGCCATGGGGAGAAGACAATTATACTTTGTGGCACAGAGTGATGAATCTATTATCAGACTTCCTCTTAATATGAAGGTGCTGTGATTACAGTCAGTTATAATGTCCTAATTCCAGGACGTGTTATCGTATGGGCAAATAAGGAAAATTTCAATCAGATCATCTCCTCACACCAACTGGTTATCACAGGGTTCCTTACCTGTTAGCAGAATGAGGACTGGGCTCTCCTTTTCTATCACTCAACCAACAAAGGTTGAAGTCTCAGCATTAAGAAGGTAGCCACCAAACAAAGTTAGTGGTTCAATGCCTTCACTTCACTTCGTCCTGGCTTTGGCAGCCAGTGTGAAAATAGACCCAAAGCTGAAAAGGAACGGTTATTCCATTATCTAGCAACATTTACACTAAACTTTCTAAAAGCCTAAAGATGAAAAGAGTAAGCTAACCCTTCTGGAGGGTTAAGAACTTTGCATAAGTGAGAAATGCAAACAGTTTGTCTTAAGAAAACCTGTGATGAATTTAACCATCCAAACTATTACTTCCAGAAGTTACATGAATAAAAAGGAAATGTAAAAATAGTCAAGGAGGTGAAACCACCACCTAGGAATGAGGTATCAAATGAATAACTATGAAATACTTCACTGAAAAGTTTCCAGTAGGTTTTAGAAGACTAGCTTTAGATCAGTGGCTTACAGCATTATTATCACATGAGGAATGCAGAGAAAGAAGCAGAAGCAGAGGTCTGAATACCAAATACCTCAAGAAATGCACTAATTAGTTCCAAGAATCAAAAAAAGAAAGAAAAATTACTCCATAGCTGGAGTTCATATGAGGTGAAACTTTAACAGATGAGAAAGGCTTCAAACTACTAAATCAGAGTTACCTAATACACATTTTCATTGCACCCATGTGATTCAAATGACTGCTATAAAATGCATGAAAATTATAAATAATTATCCTCTATTTTTCTAGTTAATTTCCTTGACAAACCCCATTTGTGCATAATAGTATTTCAATATAGACCATAAGAATTATTTAATAAATCTAAATAAAATTGAACTATAGTAATCAAGATAGTTTAAAAACCTATTCCATAATTATAATCAAGACTTTTCCAAATTTCCCAGTTTTCCCCAATTCTTGAATACTAATCCCTCAAAGTGCAAAGCCAAGTGAAAAATGAAAGATCTGTTTTGAAATAAATGCACCCACCACTTTCTTCTGTTTGAAACTCCTACTAGCTCAGATGAACACCAGGCTAGGTTTACAACTTCTCCACTGGGAGCTCTCAGCTATACATGTTCAAGCCTTTGTCACAGAAATGCATGCGAAAAATAACAACCCATCCTAAACTTAAAACCACAACCACCAAAAAAAAAAATCCTAACATCCTTAAGTTAGTTTACAGGGCAAGTTAAATACAAGTTTGGTAAAATGAATCTAAACTTTTCCAAACTCAGATTCCTTTCAGAATACTCCTTTATTCTGTCTGAAGTGTCAAAGCATCAACATACTCACACTCGCAATGAATACACACAGATTTTGCCAAATAAAAATTATCTTGAAATCAATCAAGAGAGCTAAAATTACTTTTCCTATAGAGTTTAAAAAGTTATGACTCCAGATCTCATTATATATCATTTACAATGAAAAATATATAGGCAATTCCAAAATGAGGTCACTATTAAATAAGCAAGCGCGGCTACTGTGAACACACTGTTGACAGAGGACCACAGAAAGAATACAGCAGCCCTCACCAAATTCTAATTCTATAAAAGTAACATGATCTTTCTATGTGATATTTTAAGAGAAAAAGTAAGTATCCCTCCGTAGAGCGAATATTTTAAACACTAAACAGATTCTTCTAAGTGTCCAAAACAGTCCAAGTTGGCTAGCCAAAAGAAAAGAGCATCTTTCACAAAAGCCAAGTCTTTGTATCTCCAACTATGAAGAATGTTTGTTACTCTGAGTAGGCAATTAATTATACATCTTTAACAAATGAATGACACCTGCTGATCTCCATGAGCTGTGCCACATGACTCACTCCTAAAGTGGACATTACACATTCCACCTTTCTAATCCCAAAGGAAACAAAAACTATCAAAAGGATTACTTTCACGTCAGATGGGATGTCCAGGCCTAGAAGCCCGGAACTCAGTAGGGTTGAGGGTTAGGGTTTAACAGTGCCAGGCTAGCCAGGGCTGCTCGACTACACACAAACCAGCAAGGCTCCATTATAAAGTTCCTTCACATTCTTTTGGAAAAGACACCATTCAAGTGTTACCAGGATTCATGTCACTCAACTGGATTTGAAAGCCAAGTATTGTTACAAGGCAAGCTCGTGTGTCCTCATGCTCACTGAACACAAGATGAAGTCAAACAGATGAAAAGGAAACCATCCATAATGAAATTTTAGAGCATTTCAGAGCAGCTGATCAATTATAGAATAAAAGATAAAATTAATAAAGATAAAATGAAAAAAAATATTGAGTGTTCTATCAACTTTAACAAAGGGTAGAAAGTCAACCTCAGGGTCAAGAACAATAAAAACAGAAGTTTAAATTTGCCCCCAAACTCCTTTGAATAAAAACAAAGCTTATACATTTGACAACAAAAATTAGCAAAGGTATCACACACACACACACAATTTATTTTTGGTTTTTTGAAGTATGGTCTAACTCTAGACCAATCTGACCTGGAATTTACTAGATAGTCTCAGGCTGGCCTGGAACTCATGGTGATCTTCCTACCTCAGCCTGCCGAGTGCTGGGATTAAAGGCGTGTAGCACCATGCCCAGCTTAATCTAATATATTCATTTATTTGTTTATTTGTTTGTTTTAAGAGCAAGATAGACAAAGAGGCAGAGTGAGTGAGTACAGGCATGCCAGGGCCTCTTGCCATTGCAAACGAACTCCAGACACGAGTGCCACTCTGTCCATGTATCTGGTTTTATGTGGGTACTGCGGAAATCAAACCTGGCCATCAGGCTTTGCAAGCAAGTGCCTTTAACTGCTGAGCCATCTCTGCAGCGCAGTGATGGTAATTTTAAATCTCTAAATTATCCAAACATGTTCTTCATAATCAGACTATCTATTACCTTTTACCTTGCCAGTGTCTCCTGCACATGTTCTCCCAGTGTGAAATGCCGGCTTTATTCTAAGGATGCAGCCCACCTTGAAAAACATATGACCTACTTCAAAGAGAAAGAATCTGCTTTCTACTGTATTTTATTTTATGCTAAATTGAGCCACATTCATGAGTACACTCAGAAAAAGACAACATCTACTATAAGAAATTTCAAGTTTTATGAATTAGGCTACATTTACATTAATAAATACTTTTAGTACCTTTATCCACTTATGACATGAAAAAAGTTATCAGGCAACAACAACAAATGAAACTGGAAAGTTCTAGTCAACCAAGGGGTGTCAGCAGATGCTGAAATTAAGGAATGAGATGAAAATCAAAATACTTAATATTGTTTCAAAATACCTTTCCAGGATTAAAAAATAATGGTAGTAATTTAATTGTTCAGAAACCTGGCAGGCATCCACTTAATCAAATGATCAAGATGGAGCAACAGTATCCATGTACAGCCTGACATAATTCACGGATAAGGACACACCTCTGTTCTCTAATATTTTGCCAAAAATGCATATTCTCAATCTGGTCATAAGAAAACATTAGATGGTGTGGTGGAGGAGATTATGATCATGAAATATTATTCACATTTATGGAAATTGTCAGAAATTCAAAAAGAAAAACCACCCTATGCCGAAAGCAAGCATGAGATGAGCATGAAGTGAAGCCCATCCAAGTGCCGTCCAACCTAAGGACCAGCACAATGTCCACACTAGAGCATCTCGTCCTCCTGCAACGTGCCAAGGTCACAAGAGGTAGGGACCTGGAATGAAGAATTATACCATGACCAGTATCATTTAAGAACCTAGACTGAATCCTGGATCATAAAAAGGTCACTCAGTACACAATATCAAAGTTCAAAATTATCAATTAATTAGTACTAATTTCCTATTTCTACATGTGTACTAAGGTTGTGTATGATCTGAACATAGAGAAAGCTGGGTGGTCCACACTTTGAGAAGTCTGTGTACTGTTTTTTTGCTACTATTTTCTTGGCTAGCTCTAAAATTATTTAAAAATGAAAGGCTAAGAGGGCTGGAGAGAGAGTTCAAAGGCTGATGCGCTTGCCTGCAAAACCTAATGACTGGGCTGAACTGCCCACTACCACATAAAGCCAGATGCACAGTGGCACTTGGCCGGAGGCACTGGCGTGCCCATTCACTCTCTCTTTCTCTCCTCGATCACTCTCTGCTTGCAAATAAATGAAAATATTAAGATAAATAATAAATAAAAGGCTAAGATAAAAAACACAACGAAAGTTTTGAATCAGTCTCCACATTTAGGACCATCTTCTGAGAACAAGTGTATGTAATAGTTCATTCAGATGAAAAGCTTCGTCCAATCTGTCTTTGAAAACTAACCTTAATGGAAATGACATTGCTGTGTCACTGTGAACATTACTGTGAACCTTCAGACCCACACTAACAGCTATCAAAAATTAAGAACGCCTGGGTTTGTCAACTGCTTACCAGGTTTCCACACAATAATCAGATCGCAAACTCCCTGAATTATCCAAATTGATATCCTGTATTTAAATCCTCTAAAAAGATTAATCCTAGTATCTGACCAATCATAGCTTTCATACGTTTCTATTTTTCAAACATTTTGAAAATAAAATTTTGATAATCACAATTAATGTCATGTCTGGAAAGGAAAATACTGCCAGGAAGAAAATGGTGGAAAAGTACAAAGGAAAAAAGATCATCGCCATCATCCAAGCAACAATATAAGAAGTAGAATTTCGGAGGTACATGGAACCTGGCACAGAGGCACCTGGGAGGTTACCGAGAAGGATTAGGAGCTCTAGGCAAGCATAGGCTACACGAGACCTGTCTGAAAATAAGACAAAGATGGAGGGGTATTGGGGAATTTATCTCATATTGGATTAGCTATCAGTAAAACTTCATAAAAGCCAGTCCTTCAAAGTGCCAGGGCCATGGGAACTGGCATTCCTTGCTTAGCGAGCCATCAGGAAATGAAGCTAACGCCCTTCCCTCATCTATCTTGGTAAACCACGGGGAGCATGGTATCCACAAATAAAACCAGATTATGGTATTTCTAAGAAATAATAAAAGTCTCCATTCTTCCTTCAAAATCTGAGTTCAGCTGGTATTCAAAAATCCTGTGCTTTATAAGTTTTTTCCATTTGAATAACTAGTATTACAAAGCATTCATTTGGAAAGTTTATGCTCAATTCAAAATCCAGTTCAATGAATTTTTGAGACCTAAAACATCCAATCCTGTGGCTCAACATCTGATTAAACACACTGATTCGTCCCATTCATTCTAGGAGCAATAGGTGTGGTCCCCTGCAGGCCTGAGGATGGCACAGGAGGTCTGCAGGGCATCATGCCCATCCAAAGCAACCTTTAAAACCACTTGACCAAAGTAATGGTTCTCTTCTGGAGTCTTAATCCACTGCTGCTACAGGACACTGTATTTCTGCTTTGTGGAAACTGTTGTGAATTTAAAATTTTCAAAGCATTTCTCAAATACTGTTACAGACAATTCTAGGAGAATGGGAGTCAGAAAAAGAATCAATCCCCACTATTTAGAATTAACTTTTTATTTATTTTTTAATTAACTTTTTACAAAGGAACTCTGGAATGGAGGTACTACACAGCCATTTTCAGAAGTAAGAAAACAGCCACACTGGAGCTTAGTCCTCTGTAAGCTCAGGTTTTCACTTTAACTTACAGTGCTTATGGAAGGAACTCCACCATATGCAGGGTACAAAGAACTAAGCTACATGTATTTGTTACACAACTTGTCTCCTTTAGTGTCCCTCAAACAGTGCCAACCCCCTCCCCCCAAGAACAGGAAAGGCAATGGGGCCTTGAAAGCTTACCTAGTTACAAAGTTCATATATAGTTACGAAGAAGAAACAAGATTAGATACCAGGTCTATATTAACTAAACTCTACCTCATTATGCTATGTGCTCATTAACCAATAGCTTGGTTCAGTTAACCAATTTGGATACAAGAGCATCATGCACAGCAGACATGGAGTAACACCTGAGAACATGGGCCATTCAGAAGACACATCAAGTCCTTAGGGTTCTTCTCAAGGTACTACTCAAACACCTGACCAGACGCTTTATTTCTCTGCATTGTTTTCATGTCTGCTAAGGGTAAGGTATATAACGAGCATTCAAGGCGTCCATCTTCATGATATGAGGAAAACAAAGAGTACCGCTAAAAATAAAAATACAAAGCCTCCAGCCTGACAGACGCCTGCTCACACCAGCTTGGGTCATTTTCACTGTGTACAGGTGGACTTACAGATGTAGACAATGAGAACAGTGCGCCAGTTCACTGGTGGTTACTCCCTTCCTAGCTCTCCTCTCTCATGTGCTGAAGCTCTAACTCAGGCCATTGGCCCCATATGCAAAAGCTCAAATATAGTATAATCAGGTTTGTTAGGCCAGAGGCTACTTGTTAAAAGCTTTTTGTCTTTTTTAACATATTGGATCAACTTTTCAAAATTTTTACTTATTTGCATGTGTGGGTGTGTGCCAGGGTCTCTTACTGCTGCATACGAATGCCTGTCTGGCTTTCAATGGGTGACAGGAGAATTGAACCCAGGCCAGCAGGCTTTGCAAGCAAATGCCTTTAACCATTAAGCCATTTCCCCAGGCAATGGATCAATTTCAAAAATAAATAAATAAATAAATAAATAAACTACTTGTACAACTTCATGGCTAAGAATCAGTACAACTAGAAAAATAACTGAAACTCAAAGAAAAAAAATCCAAAATGAATGTTGGCCTATGCATTTTACAAGGGAACTCCGCTAAGCCACTCCCCTTTCTCTGTGAGTCCTGCCTGGATTGGCTGGCAAGAGCACATGAGGAAGTATGATGTCTACAGCACTGGAAGTAAACAGGACTGGAAACCTCCAGTGCTCTCAGCAGTTTCCGGTTACTTCCTACTTGTGAGAAGTAAAAGCTATGAAGCATGCAAGGAAGATATATGACTACTCAGCAAACTAGTATTTCTTTTCAAATAGATCTTTAAGTTGACTACAGTTCAAAAAGGTTCAAAAGGTTCCAACTGCTTCTTTCTTTAAGCCCCAACACATATCTATGAAACAGAAAAAAAATAATGAAAATGAACAAAACTTACTGAGTGTAACTGTCAGCAAAAAGTAAAAATTTACCTTTCAGTATAAAGGAGCAAGAAGATAAAATAAACTGTATTTTCAACTATTACATCATTCATGTAAGTTAGCAGTTTCTTGAAAGTTCCAATAACAAGCATGTGATATGAGTATAAATTGTAACACTCAAAATTAAAGATCTGAGTCATAAAATGTGCTATTATGATTTAATGAATTAAAATAAGGTTTCTACTTTAAAAAGTATTTTACTGTAACTTGATTATTTTATGCTAGAAATACAGAGATCAGCAAAATGCTACCAGTATGATTTACTGAAATGTTCATACCATAAAACAATGTCTCTCATTATTTTTTCTTTTAAAATAAAATTCTACTTGCAAGTTTTCCAAATTCAAAGTTTAATCTTTAACAATGAATCTAAAATTGTAATTCTTAGGGATAGAAAATGTGACCAAGTTACTTTACCTCATAACACTTTATAATAATATAGTAAAAGAAATGTTTTAACTCTCTTTCATATAATGTGCTGTGAGTTCAAGGCCAGCCTGGGATAGAGTGAGACCCTGCCTTGAAAAATCAAAATAATAAATAAAATAAAATAAAAGGTTTTTCAGAGTGATGATTCTGCCATTTTCATTTCATTTCCTGTTGAAACATGAGAAATGTCAGGCCTCCCTCTAAACCTTCCCTGTCGAGAGCATCAGATGAAGACCTCACTGGGTCTTAGAGCGGCTTTCTGACTTGGGCAGTGCACACAAGAGGGGAGCCTGAAAGTTCTTGTAGACTGTTAGTGAGTGTCTGCCCGTGTCCTTTCTGAAATGGCATGACTGTTTATGGAAAGTATCTTTAATATAATCCCAGGACTAAGGAGGCAGAGGTAGGAGGATCACCATGAGTTTGAGGCCATCCTAAGACTACATAGTGAATTACAGTCAGCCTGGGCTAGACTGAGACCTGCCTAGAAAAACAAACAAGAAAAGAAAAGAAAAGAAAAGAAAAGAAAAGAAAAGAAAAGAAAAGAAAAGAAAAGAAAAGAAAAGAAAAGAAAAGAAAAGAAAAGAAAAGAAAAGAAAAGAAAAGAAAAGAAAAGAAAAGAAAAGAAAAGAAAAGAAAAGAAAAGAAAAGAAAAGAAAAGAAAAGAAAAGAAAAGAAAAGAAAAGAAAAGAAAAGA
>PVHP010043092.1:0-14684 GCA_004024765.1 Zapus hudsonius
TCTCTCACTCTCATTCTGTCTTAAATAAATAGAAATAATGAACAAAAATTTTAAAAAGGAAAACTATATTACTGTTAAGAATGTAGGGCTGTGCCACTCTATCAAGTTTAACTGAACAGACAAGAAAATATAGAAGGTGAGTAGTCAAAGGGCTAGGGTGAACTGTACTCATTACTGACTTAATACCTCTCAATTCCAAAATCAACTTTGGCTGCTCAATGGGGAAAACTCTTTGCTAGCTGGCACTGGAATTTAGGTGGTAGATAGTGAGGGTGTAAGAGAGGCACTGCAATAAAAAAGGCCTGGTGTGTTTTTTTCCTGTAGCTCAGTCACTTTTTCACGCCAGGCCCTTATAAGGCTCACCCCATCAGAAGCCAGCAGTCACCACCAGCATCCTCTGGCACTGTGTAACAGCGAGCTTCCACTGTGACACTTCTGGGAATGGGCACACTGCTATCTGAGAGAGTGGCCCTTATGCTGTCGTGCTGAAGTGGTGCCACAGCAATGTGTCTACCACAGTGAGCTGTAGCCATGTCCAAGACTCTGGAGCTCAGGCCAGGGTTTGGGTCCTCCTCCTTGGATATGTCACCTCAGCCCCTAGTGACTTTTCTTATGTCTGATACTCACATAGAGTCCCTTTACCTTTTACCCCTCAAACCCTGCTATTTTTGACTCCTTGTTAATTATTCTTTCTATTTATGCTAATCTTTCTGTACACCATTCACTGTACATTTCCTCTCTCCTGGCTGAACTAATCTAAGGCATGGAAGCGAATCACATTTCACCTCAGGGTCCATAACAAATTGGCTAACAGTCATTATAAACTTGTGTTGAGTCTCTAATCCTACATCACCATAGAACTACATCCTTTCCAGCTACTTGCTCAGTTTGGAGCACTGAAAATAGTAACTACCTTCTACAACAAGTCTCTAGCTGGCTTTGCCAACGTCATTATAATCTTTTGGCTTACCTCTGCTATCAATGTTTTCTGTCCTTATGTATTTTAAGTCCGTGCCCAAGAGTATTTTTGCCTTTTTTTATTATTTTATTTATTTGAAAGAATGGAAGAGAGGAGGCAGAGAAAGAGAACAGGCACACCAGGGCCTCTAGCCACCACAAAGGAATTCCAGACACATGTGCCACCTGTGTATCTGGCTTTACATGGGTACTGGGGAACCAGTTCTTCTGCTTTGCAGACAAATGCCTTCTCCAGCCATCCCAAGAATATTTTTCTAAAATGTACATCCAAATCAGAACATTACTGTTTAAAACTCTTTAATTGAAAAGAGTTCTAAAGAGAAAAGGAGGAATGAGACAGGAAAATGGGGGTGAGGAGAGGAAACAAATAATGTGGCTTTCCTCTTGTATAATAAGAGAGCTAGGTTTGATAGCATATATGTACACATATGATACATAAAAGCAGAAAGAGGACTATTTAGAAGAAGGCTTTGAGACAACAGACTGCCATCACCACTACTCAAGATGTTCATTTTGAAGGGACATGCACTCACTTAACCACAGCAAGTTCATAAAGCAAATGCCCAAGAATCTGCAATAAGAAGCCAAGGCTGCTCACCAGCTCTGCTCAGGGCTCTTTTGCTGAGAGCATGTCATGTATACCCTTGTTTATCGGTTAGAAATAAAAACATTTAGTTTTCTCTCACCTCCAGAAAGGTCCATCTTATTGCTCTGTACATTTTCTTCCGGTGAGTCTCTCTGAAGTAAAAAAAAGCAACATGTTAGCAGCCCATGAATGAAAACAAAAACTGAAGAACTTTTCTGTATTTCAGTATCTGAAATTCAATGGATCACAAAGTTTTATTTTTCATTATGCTTTACTGTAATTCAATTTTATGAGACATACTCAAAGTTGTCAACTACAAATATAAACACTAAGGCTTTAATGGCTTACTTTATGTAGCTACATCCTTAAGGATGCAAAGAAAAATAATTTTAAAAAAAGACAAATATGGGAAAATTATGAACCACTACTAAAAGGGATGAGGGCTGCTAAGAAAACAGACTTACCGAAAAGTTGATATTTGAAAACTGTTTAACAAATGGATTTATCCATGCTTCTTCTTGCTTGTTTCCACCTTTCATCATTCCCTTTGTAAAATAAAGAGCAAAAAGATGCCATGGCCGTAGCTATTTATCTGTATCTAGTGACGGACTAATAAAACTTCAAAACAATTCCCAATTCTCATTTTTAGCCAATAATTTCTTCTTCAACCAACTCTTATTAGAGTTGGCAACAATTTTTTAAAAATCAGCTTATTTGATTTTCAACTTCCTTTGCTCCAGTCCTCTGGTATAGCTGTAATGCATAGAGAAATCACTAAAGGCAAGCAGTCAGAAGGAAAAGTCAGAAGCAAAGGGCCTTATGACCCACCAAAAAAAAGGGGGGGGGGTCGTCTCTACAGAATGGAGAGATATCATAGTTCCCAACTTTTAAATGAACTGTGTTCTCTAAAATTTATCATTTGAATTTTTGGAATTCTCATGCCAAAGTAAAAAAGAGGAATCAGGTCAGCAAGTAAGTCCTAAGAAACAAATTTAACCTATAATTTTATGATGATATGCACATTGTACTGAAGAAAAAAAAAAAACACCATGTGTTTCTACACGAAAAAGTATTTAAAAATTCCCATTTTTGTGTTGCCAAAAACACAACACCCCCAGCAGCAGCTGAAGCTAGGATCCTCCTGGCTGAGGCTTTATGGGCAGAACAAAAACTCTGTGGAGATCAACTGAGAACGAAGGGCCCCTGGTTAGCAGCAGTCTACAGAAAGGGAGGCTGAAAGCCTCAGGGACCATTCTCAGTATGCAGCCTCAATTTCCCTTCCCATTGCTCCTACCTGTTCCTTCTGACTGTGAAACAAAACAGCTTCCTAACCCACCCCCCCAAAGCAGGGCTCTGAAGCAAGCACCTAACTCTCTTCAAGGATTCTCAAGTTGTCTTTTACTCCTTCCCCTCCTCCCACCTCCTGTCTCAACAGTTTCCAGGTTCTGTCCCTCCTATTCTGAATTTCTCCTTTCTGCCTTGAGCTAACACAGAAGCATCCTGGGATCCTCAACTGTGGCCTCTCCTCTGCTCAATTTCAATTTCATACCAATATTAGACAGCTCTCTTTAAAAAACATATATTACTTATTTTTAAGCCACTTATGTTGCCTCTATTCCATACTTAATGAATTTCAAAGTCCAGATATCTTTAACTCTACAGCCAGGACATCTGTCACGTCTTTCTAAAACTTCCACATCCTGCTTATGTCAGGTTACTATTTCCTTAGCACACCCCACCCGAGGCATCTTCCAAATGCCAGCTGACAACACTTATGAAGCTCTCCTGTGCCCCACACGAGACTGATCTCCTTGAAGGTGTAGCTCTTAATGTATCCGAAACCCCAGCACCAAGCACAGTACCTGGCACACAGCAGAAGCTAAATAAATATTTGCAGTTGCTTTCTAAAGATTTTTACTAGTAGAAACAAAGGAGAAAGAGTAAAAAGGCTACACACCCTTTCCCTTCTCCTTTTTTTGCCACTCAGACCCTGTAAGGAAAGACAAAGTCACAAAACAGCATGGTCCAGTGGGAAGAACACAGGGTTTCGAACTTGAAGACCTAAACTTAAGTCCTTGCTCTGTCACTGACTGATGTTTCAACTACTGGGCAAGTCAACACCTCATCCAGTCTCAAATTCTTCATCCATATGCTATCTTAGAAGGTTATGAGGATTAAATGAATTATGTAAAACATGTAAAAGCACTTAATAAACTACAATGGCAAGGCATCAATAGGCAAATCCAGCCAAATGAAATAATTATAAAATGAAAATGGCAGGTCCTAGATTTCAAATCCTAATATTAAGAGAGTGTCCTTGACAGTCACCTAGACTTCTAAGGGCCCTCAAAAATTAATCCTCAAATAGGGTTACGAGAGCATTTTACAGTCATTTGAGAGATGGGTGTGTGTTGAGTTATGTCCCCTAGAGAATCTGCCACCAGTCCCCAATAACCACCTCCAAAAAACCAGTAGATCCAAAAGCTGGCTCTAACGCCAGAGACATTTTGAGGCTGTTCCAACGCCCAAAACTTCAGTGGATCCTGAGTACAGAAGATACTGTACTTTTTTTAATTATTAAAGGTAGGGTGTTACTCTAGCCCAGGCTGACCTGGAACTCACTCTATAGTCCCAGGCTGACCTCGAACTCACGAGATCCTCCCACCTCTGTCTCCCAAGTGTTGGGAGATTAAAGGTGTGCATCACCATGCCTGGCCTTGTGCTTTTAACAAATCTTCCATGTAAAGCCAGGTATTGGGAATATAATCTGCTCATCTATAAAACAAAATCCAATTCAGACCATTCCTAAGGATTTTTGTCCCAGGACCTTTGGGATGAGGAAGGTACAAGGCTAGTGGGTAAAAAGGAGATTGGTGATTCTGGGGAAGGGGGAGTTGGGGCTTCGGGTGGGTGAGGAGGTGGAATGGGAGATGGAGATGAAATGGCAGTGGGATGGAGAGTCACGTGGAGATTTGCCCTTCTCTTCATCCTCACCACCTCAGGTACCACCCAGGGCTGGGGCTGCCCCAGGAAGCACTGGTGGAGTGAAGGAGGAGAGAAATCCCAAGCTGTAGCAGTGGGGAGAAAGGAAGTTCCTGTGGTTTGTGTTTTTCTAGGTGGCTGCCCAGACAAGAGGCTGTATCTAAGGTGGGGGCTGCCTGAACTATAACTGACTGCCATACATGGGCAGGTAGAAGATTGGTTTTCTGTGGGTAAACTACCTTTGGAGTGTAAAGTTTCAAGGGCTTTGCCCTTGAAATGTTTACCTTCGATGACATTTTCTTGGTGTATGGTGGCCAATTTAAGGATGAATTGAGCTCTTGAGATGAGTTACTGTTCCACATTCCAATCTCTACGTCCTCTTCCTCCTCCCAGCCAGTGGGGCGACCTCCAGGCAATGGCACATCATCACCACACCAGCCATCTTGCATAGATTTTGGCCCTGCTTGTGGATTTGTGATATAAAGAGAAACAGCCTTCAATGCAACAATTCTCTCTAAAGGTAAAGCACATATTATAGGCAGAGGCAGGGGACCTAAGTAAAACAAAACACACTTTAGTTCTCTTCCAAAATCTGCATAAGAGTAATGTATGGCCGGGCATGGTGGCACAAGCCTTTAATCCCAGCACTGGGGAGGCAGTAGGAGGACTGCCATGAGTTCAAGGCCACCCTGAGACTACATAGTGAATTCCAGGTCAGCCTGGGCTAGAGCGAGACCCTACCTCAGAAAAAAAAAAAAAAGAGTAATGTATGTTTTACTGTTAGTTACTGATGAGTAATTAAGCTATTAAGGAATTGAATTAAAAGCTCCATTTAAAAAGCTATTTTTATTATTAAAATCCAATAAATCAAAGGGTTGCTAAACATGGACAATGGTGGCATTCTTATTTGTACCCATTTAATCTGCAAAATGACACACAGGGCAGAGGATAAATGAAATTTCAAAGAATCAATTTGGTATCTTTTCAGAAGTGGCCAAAGAGTACTGAAGTCATATACAGAAAACATCTTATCTCTACACACAATCTACAGGGCATTCAGTATACAACATACAGGAGATTGACAATGTTAATCTGCATCTCACATCCTTTCTGGGTTAGCACTGGACAGTCTGGATATTTGTGCTAAGTTATACTATTCAGCCTCTCAGGTCAGATGGCATGAAAGGTGCTATGACTATTTCTAGATAACCCATTCAGGTAAAATGTCATTTAAGTTTGGTGCAGACTATGCAAATCATTACTAGCTCTGAGAAAAATCAAAGACTGACCCATGTTTCAAATGAAGTGTCACGTACTGAACATCGCTTAGCATGCATCATATTATAATTTAGGAACATTACCCAGCTATTTTAATGTACTTATTAATGAGTCCCCACCACCAGTATAAGTTAGCTACCAGGGGTTATAGACCACTTACCAGATTTGCTTAATGCTTGTGGACCAACAGAACCGGAGCCCCACGTGGACGTATTAGATGCCGCAGCAATGGGTTCCCCCCAGCTGGGACCACTGTCTATGGGTTTACCCCATGCTGAAGTACCATTATCCACAGTTGTGGCTGGAGTAGAAGGCTCCCCCCAGGGCTCACCCCAGCCTTTAGAAAGTGTGGGAAAAAAGTCGTCAGCACAGATGACATGAAGTTCAGGGGCATGAAGGCAATACAGAATACTTAGGGAACCAAGGATAGTCAACAGGGATGCTGTGATTGCATGTGACAATGTCTGGCTTATGTAAAGAACATCAACCATACCCCATTAATACACAACTATAAGATGTGGGTTTTTTGTTTTGTAACCCTCTTCATTTAGAACTGCCCTCTGGGCCTAGAATACATTCTTTTGAATAACTTAATTATGGTAAATCGTCTTCGAGGATGAGGCTAATTAAGGAACTGGGAAAGTGAAACCATTCTGAACTAACACCAGTGAGCTGAAGCAGGTCTGAAGAGTTATACTAGTTATTGTAACTTTTTACCAGAGGACAGCTTTACCACATCTCTAGTGAGAAACAATAAACATCCTACTTTTACACATAGGAATAATGCTCGCTAAAAAAAAACCCTACAGTAAAAAAAACCATGCCACAGCAAAAAAGGGGGGAGGAGACCCTACAATATCAGGTTGAAGTTATCCAAAGCCAAGAAAACCATATCATAAACATACATTGTTTAAAAGAACCAAAACCAGCCATGATGGCCCATGTCTTTAATCCTAGCACTCAGGAGGCAAAAGTACAAGGATCTCTGTAAGTTCAAGGCCAGGACTACAAAGTGAGTTCCAGGTCAGCCTGGGCTATACAGTTAGAGCCTACTGGGGGGGGGGGGGGGGGCGCACGCACGACCACTAACTAAACAGAGACAAAAGAACCAAAACAAAGATGCTTACCCATAGACATATAAATGCCTCTTCTAATAGGTCAAACTAAATGAATACAATAAGCCAGATTTGGACTTTTAAAAAATTAGGCATTAAAAGGGGCAGGAGAGATGGCTTAGTGGTTAAGGCACTTGCCTCCAGTGCCTAAGGCCCTGGGTTTAATTCCCCAGTATCCACATAGGCCAGACCCACAAGGTGGTGGCCCTGGTTCCCTCCCTCTCCCTCTCCCTCTCCCTCTCCCTCTCCTTCTCTCTCTCCCTCTCTCTGCTTGAAAATGAATAAATAAAATTTTTTTAAAAAATTAGGCATTAAAGAGAAAATTCACAGAAAACACGCCCATCTCTGTGTCCAATAAGCTAGTACTCAATAGAACTCCATTAACAAAGACAATGCATGACAATCATACTTAATGAAAATGTTGTCAATACAAAGGAATTGGTTCATTCTGAGGAAGTAGGCACATACTAGAAAAATACTGTCCACTGTGATAAACACACTATACATTGGCCTAAGTACACTTAGATATCACACCTACTTACATATCCCTCTCAGCTCAAAAGCAACAAATGTCTAGAACACTTAGTCACTTGTTTTATTTCTGTTCAACAACAACAACAAAAAAAAGTTAAAGCTTGACTCAGAACAACTGAGAAGTGTACAACAGCATTGTCAACTGGTCTTTCTCCAATTTGACCTTTTGCTGTTCCCAACAGAGGGCAACATACACGAGTCACAAATAATACTGCAAAAGGTTACTTGTTACCAGCATGAACATGACCCCTAGAACTTTCCTCGGGCTTTTCTAGATTAGAACAAAAAGGGCTTTGTGCTACATGTACCATGTAGCAAGTACCATTAAAGAAATCTTATAATGGTAAACTGACAAAGCTTGCTTCCAGAATACTGTGGAATGTGTTAAGGGACCAATGTACTCCACAAAAGCAAAGCTTACCAGAGCCTCCGCTGGCCTCCTTGTTGGAGATGGCACTTGCTGGTGGCAGCAGCGGGTGCACCTGTGCTTGCTGGTCTGAGCGGCTGCTGCCCTCTGGGACGTTTTTGTTCCACATGTTCACATTTTTGTAGTTGTATTTGCTCGGATCTCCCCAAGCTGAAGTTCCATCGTCGATCTCCATTTTGCGTCGTATGGATTCTGGAGATGGCTCCTCCCAGCCTGTGGGTTCTTCTTCTTTTGTTGGAGCTGGTATAGGTCCCCCCAGCCAGCCTGTACCAGGAGGCTTGCCTGTGGCTGGTGGGATTCCCCATGACCCAACAATGTCTTGTTGCTTGTTCCAGTCTGGAGAACTGACTGGCTTTGCAGGATCTCCCCAACCTAGAGACTGATTACACTTTGGAGGGTCTCCCCATCCCTGGGAAGGGTTAGGTTTAGAAGATTCATCCCATCCTGACGAATTATTTGGATTTATATTATTTCCCCATGTAAAAGAACTAGTTTTACCAAGTTCGTTCCAACCAGAAACAGACCTGTCACTGTCACTACCTCCTGAGCTGGACTTCTTATTAGCCTCACCCCAATGGTTACTCCTTGAAGTTTCTCCCCAGTTATCGCTGGTTGAAACAGACCAACCTTGGTTTGATTTTTGCCCCCCATCTACCCATCCCTGTTTGTTCTTTTGCGAATCACTCCATGCAGACTTCTCCTCTTTGCAATTCCCCCACTGATCGCTCTTGATCATTCCTGTAGCAGCAGAACCGTCTTCCCACCCCCCCTGGCAGTCTGAGCCTTTGGAATCTCCCCACCTCAGAGTAGGCTTGGGATCACCCCACCCTGATACAGATGAGGTATCATTACTATTAGGGCTCGTCTTATCTATACATGCCCCTGAGTTAAAAGTCTGTGTTGCAGAGCTTCCCCAGGCCTCTGTCCCATTGTCAGTCTTTCTTTCCCCTCTAGGTGATGTCTCTGTATCCCAGGCAGTATTCTGCTTAATAGGAGTTTGTCCCCAACCAGAGTTAGACAGGACTCGTGGATCTAAGTCAGTTCTGTTTACAATGCTTTGGAGTAATGTGTGCTGATCAATTTTTCTTCTATCTCTACTCTGACTTTCCCCAGCCACTTTTTCCTCAAGGCGTCCAGTGCTTTCTGTACTGCCATCACTCTCCACTGTGCCTCCTGTTTTGGCCCATACACTGTTTTGTTCATTTGTCTGAGATATGGCAGAACCCTGATCCTCTTCCTCAGTAGATTTCCATCCATTTGTAAACTTCTTACCATTACCATTTGCACTGTCATTGGAATGCTGATTGCTAGGCAGTTTGTTCCACTCAATGCTGGGAATATTAGTGCCAGTGTTCTGTGCAGGGCTTCCCCATCCTCTTCGACTTCCTCCAGAATTCGCACCATTTCCATTTCCCCATGATGTACTCTGGGTATTTGCTGCCCCAGATTCCCATACACTTCCTCCTTTGTTTGTGTGAACTTGAAAGTTAGTGCCTATAGGCCCGTTTATGCCAGGCTGCATTAGAGTTGCATTCACAGTGTCACCATTATTTTGGCCATTAGGGCCCGAACATTTGTCACCAGAGTAACTAGAACCATAGGCACCCCATGTAGTACCGAAAGAGCCTCCACTTTTTGACTCTCCATTGCTAAGATGAGAAAGGGAAGTGCCATTCATAACCGATGGAGCCTGTATCTGAGGATGATTCATTGTGCTCACGCGCCAGGCCCCAGTATTACTACTCGGCAGTTCATTGTTCTGTACTGAACCAGAGTTTGGTAAACTAGAGGTCATAAAGTTAGTAGTGTTATTTGGTCCAGTCATTTCAGTGGTGATATTCTGAGGTTGACCACTGAATGAAACCTTCTGTGTACCACTTACTTCAGATTCACAAGTTTCCTGAAGGCTTCCCCAGGTACCATGGGTAGAAGAGCCACTCGCTTTAGAGTTAATACTCTGATTATTAGGCATCTGGCCTATGGTACTGCACTGAATATTGATGCCAGAACTACCACTCCCTACAGGCCCTTTTAGGGCAAGTCCATTGTTCTCTAATACTGGCCAGGCACCATGGTTGCTAGCTGAATTCAAAGTGCTTGGATTTAACCCTCCATTTGATGAAGAACTTACAGTGCCCCAAGCATTCATTCTATTGTTGCTGCTTTCTGATTTGCTTTCAGGAGCATCCACAGAGACCTGACATGTGCTTATTATGGCTCCATGGGGGAAACCCCATGGCCCAGTACTACTTCCATGGCCCACATTATTGCTGTTGCTACCAACCACAAACTTGCTTTGGGAACCTAGTCCAGTGCTGCTCCGAAGGCCATCTTTTTCACCCGCTGTGCTCCCAGAAGCCATGGTAGTGATGTTTCTCTCTGACTCGGAACTGGAGGCAGAGTCAGCATTCACACATTCTGAAGCCAGCTCCAGATCACTGCCAGGGACCAAAGGCCATGCTTCCTGTTCCAAGAAGTCGTTTACAACAGCATTCTTACAGTTTGTGCTACAGTCACTCGTAGAAGACACAGGTCCCTGCTGGGAATGTTCATAATGGGATCCTGAAGTATTATGGTTTATATCTAAAATAAAGGAAAAATAATTATTTGTAGTGCTAATTTCAAAATAACACTACATGGGCTCAGGAAAATGAGTACATTACACATATATATAGCGCCTCAAGTTTGAGGTCGGATACTTGGCAGTAGAGCTATCTTCCAACCACCACCATCTCACAGCCAGTAATTTCATGCAGGATTATGCTGCTTTGTTCATTATCCTAAGACCCTACAGCACTGCCTGGAGCATGAAAGTCCTACAATAAATATTTGCAGAATGGATAGTTTCCATTCCAGCAAATGAAAGCATCTGGAGTCAGAAAGGACTGTGATGTGTAAGGTCAATGAGCAACGCCGGCTCAGAAGCCTGACTTGGGAGAAAGAGGCTGGGATGCAGATGGATAAGGATAAGTACCTCAAACTTAAGGAATGTGTCAGGAATACATTAGGATCCTTTTCTATCCTGTGTCCTAAAAAAAGCTTTCCCACACAACTCTCTTGGGTACTGTAACAATTCTATAAACTTTTCCATTTATTTCCATTTTGTTAGTGTCCATACTCAACCAAGAATACTGCACAAACAAGAATATTAATTCAGAAAAATCTCTTAGTATTCATAGCCATGTCTATAAAGTCAACAGAACAAAGTAACTGATAGGTTGACGATTGCTAATTCATGATTAGTAAGTCAGCTTCTGACATTAAAAACTATAAATGAGCTGGGCATGGTGGCATGCGCCTTTAGTCCCAACGTTCAGGAGGCAGAGGTAGGAGGATCGCTGTGAATTAGAGGCCACCCTGAAACGACATAGTGAATTCTAGCCTGGGCTAGAGTGAAACCCTACCTACCACGAAAAACAAAACAAAGCAAAAAACTATAAATGATCATTCACATAATCTATAACATTAGATTTACTGATACATATTATTATCTAGTACACCTCATTTCACCCTGCCAAAACACACACACAGGGCAGGGCAATGATGGTGCTGTTGATGGTTTCTCAAAGTCCTTATTTTCATTTGGTTTGAGGATTTAGGTAGGTAGGAATGCCTCAAAGATATTTACCTGCATAAAGTCTTGGGATTTAGACTATGGGGGGGGGGATTGCTTATATTATAATTCCTTCCTTGCATTGTATGAATCACAACCACACTCAGCTCGGGCCCAGATCTAATGAAAAAACCTCCAGGGGTTGTAGGCCTAAGAAAGTACTATGTGTCACTACTAGGGTTATTTGCTAATTTGGGAAACTGGATTCAGCTTGCATCACATTCTCTCAAACATAATTGCTAAGAAGTAAAAGATGAATTAGAGAAGCAAGAAAGTTACTAAAAATAAATCAGAAAACTATACACAATCCACCAGATATATACATTAAGGTACCATAAGTGGCTCTGATTTCCATTCTATTTCAATTTGTCAAAAAAGTCAATGAAGTCCATCTTTCAGTGCCCATAGGAGAACTTTTCATAAATTAAAACCAGAGAGTCAGTTCATGAGGAAGAAACAAGCCAGCACTCCAACTCTAGATAGACCTTTGTATCAAGTCCTTGGAACAATATAGCACACCGCTATTATTAGCTTCATTTTGAAGATGAGGAAAATCAAGGTGCAGAGGTCAACTTGTGAAAGCAAGATTTGTCAGAACCCTTCATAAAGTGAAGGAGCTGAAAACATGGATGGTGCTCCAGAAATGACGAGACTCCACCTATATTCTCGTCGCAGCTATATGGTCCAAATCTGAGAAATGGGGGTGGGCTTTTCTTTTAGGGATGGGGAGTGCTGGGGGGCAATGCACATGCTATGCAAACACCCTATCACTGAACTACATTTCCAACACTTGGATTATTTTTAGGCAATGCCTTATTATGTAGCCCAGGTTGGCCTGGAACTTGTGCTCTTCCACTTCAATCACACACAAGCATTAGGGTTACAGGCATGTGCTACTATGCCTGCCATAATGTGAGCAGTGTTCAAAAGCAATCACCTTTAACCACTGAGCCATTTCTCCAGCCTGATTTTTACACACACACACACACTCGCATGCACAAACACACTTTTCTAGTGCAGAGAGAAAAATTTATGGGCACGTAAGAATCTCTTGCCTCTGTAAACAAACTCCAGATGCACGTATAGTATTGGGCTTTACATAGGTACTGGGGAATCAAACCCAGGTTGGCAGGCATTGCAAGCAAGTGCCTTTAACCACTGAACCATCTCCCTAGCCCCAATGCAGGTCGTTTTTAACAAAATTGATTTGTTCTATTTCTAATGCATATAAGTATTTATGTGCATGTGTATAAACATACACATGGAAGTCAGAGGATAATTTCTAGTACCATTCCTTAGGAACACTTGTCTTTTTCTTGTGATGGGTTCCTCACTAGCCAATTGAGCTAGATTGGCTAGCCAGTGAGCCCTGGGGATCCGCCTGTCTCCACCTCTTCAACTGTGAGAATACAGGTGCATGCCACTATGTTTCATGTTTTTACATGAGTAATGAGAATCAAACTCAGGTCCAAGGTTAAGGACTGAGCTATCTCTCCAACCTCAGCCTATCTCATAAAAGTATTTAGTCATTGATATCAGCAGGTGAGTTATTTCATGAGGAGTGGTTTGACGTAACAATTGAAAGCAGACTCCAGAGCTGGAGGGATGGTTCAGTGGATAAAGCACTTGCCACTCAAGCATGAATACATTAGTCTGTATCCCCAGAACTTATACAAAGCTACAGACACAGTAGCATGAGCTACTATAATTCCTATAATCCCAAAATGAAAGGTGGCAACAAGAGGATGTCCTGGAAGCTTGTGGGCCATCTAGCCTGGTGAACACCAAAGTGAAGAGTGACAGATAACTCAAAGAAGGAAGAAGGTGAGGACTGACACGAAACTGTCCCCAGACCTCCACAAGTGTGACACAGGCACTCACACTACACACATACCAAAAACTTTAAAAATAAAAACAGGGATTGGAGAGATGGCTCAGTGGTTAAAGTGCTTGCCTGCAAAACCTAATGACCCAAGTCTGATTCCCTAGTACCCATGTAAAGCCCAATGCACAAAGTGGTGCATGCATCTGGAGTTTGTTTGTATAGGTTGGAGGCCCTGGCGTACCCATTCTCTGTCTGTCTCTCTCTGTTCACAAATACATACATACATACATACATACATACATACATACATACATACATACAAAAATAAATGAAAAATAAAAATACCCTGGAATCACCATGAGTTCAAGACCAGCATGGGACTACAGAGTAAGTTTCGGGTCAGCCTACGCTAGAGACACTACCTCAAAAAAAAGTACTTTGGTATGGGGATGGAGCTTGCCTAGCATGCATGAAGTCCTGGTTTAGTCCCCCAGCATCACTTAAACTGAGTGTGGTGGCACCTGCCAGCAATCCCAGCACTAAGATGAAGGCAGAATGACCAGAAGTTCAAAGTCATCCTCAGCTACCTAGCGAGCATGAGCATAGTCTGAGCTACCCAGTAGACCTTATCCTACACCACCACCACCAAAAAAAGAAATGGGGGAAAAAAAACAATGCTTTTTTATAGACCAGAAATAATCAATAAAATGGGGCTGTTGACATGGCTCAGTGGCTAGAGGCACTTGCTTGTAGAGCTTACCAGCCTGGGTTCAATTCCCCAGTAAAAACCAATGTATAAAGTGGCATATGCTTCTGGAGTTTGTTTGCAACAGCAAGGAGTATTCTTTCTCCCTCCCCTTTCTGCAAACAGATAGAGATAATTGGCAGACGGATGGACGAAATAAGAATCAACAATGGGGAAAAGATCCTAACTTTCAAAAGAGTAAAATAGAATACAGGTAACAAAACTACTTTAAAAAAAAAAAAAAACTCCCTCATATGCGGTCCTTAATCAGGATGTTTTCTTTATGCAGACTTATAGAAAGAAGTGAGATGTTAGGAATGAGGGGTATGGGAAGGGGGGAGGGGAATGGCTTAAGCAGGAGGCCAATCCAAATTAGATTCAAAAACATAAAATCCTCACGATCATACTGTAACCTAAAGAGTAAATAGTGGGCGTCAACTGGCAAGAGGGGTCATGAATAGCAGGGGAGAATGTTTAAGTCTGTGAATAATTGAGCAGTCTGAAAGCCCCCGGTCCCAGTCACCGGTCCCTTCCCTCACTGAGCTGTTGACCAAAGTGACCCATGAGGTTCCAAAAACAAGACAGAATTCTGTCAAGGCTC
>PVHP010043093.1:0-14685 GCA_004024765.1 Zapus hudsonius
CCCCCCCCCAGGCCTCCCTAGTCAGGGTACAGTCTCCAAGCGAGTCCGCCCCAAACCTCAGCATCCAGGGGTGCAGGAAGCAGCGGGTGGGGGGTCTCTTCTCACATAGGGGGACTCCAGATGTCGTCAAAACTGCCACTCTCAGAAATGACAGCTGCTTTCATTTCGAGTCGAGCTTCAGGGCTTTCCTGACTCACCCAGCTAGTGGAGACCCCCTAAGTCTACTCTCTCCCCGCCCCCAGTTGGAGGTGGGGTGTCAGTAGCATAAGCTGATGTTGCCTGTGGCCAGGGCTTGGTGGCCTCCCTCCCCCTCTCCGAGGAGCAGACAGGCTGCCAGCCTTTTCGGGTTTTCTCTGGCTTGAGCTAACCAGTTTATGCCACAAATAAACCCATAAAAACTACAGCCGCAGATAGTTCACAAATTGTGGAAAAACAGAAAACAGGTGGTTGAGCTAGTTCCAGAGTATGTGTAGAGGGTGGGCTTTACTCCTCTTGAGCAGAGCCCAAGTGGGTAGGAAGGTTTCTAAATGTATTCTGGGGCCTGTATCAGAAGCACTTGGGGTACCTGAGTCAGAGTCTCTGCAGGGGAGGGGTGCCTTCCAGTGTTCCCCCATGCTCTGCTATTTGACAACCACTGCCTCTGGGTTGAGAGTTGAGAAAATTCTGTAAATATATTCAGTCCTCTCCACGTGCACTCAGCATTTGCAGACACACCACTCTGAGGGTTGGATCCTCATCATAGACAGAGGACCAGGGCACACTCGGCCCCTGCAGACCGGCACACAGGAGAGCCATGCTTTGACACTGCCCAACTATCTTGTGTTCATTTCCGCCACCCACCCCCATTTTGGATGGTCAGTGTGGACATACCTCATTATGGCAGACCTCAGCTGCCTGAAGACCTGCTTGGTTTAGAACACACTAACACAGCCAACCCTGAAATTGAAGGGTTGCCTTCTTTCAGACCTGTTTCCTTCCTGTGAAGTCATTCTCTGAGAATCAGCCTGGAGGGTACCTGCCATGGAAGAGGGCTTAGAAATCAGGCGTGAGATGCCGGTCTGCAGTAGCAGGGGTGGGCTGGACTGGGGGTCTCCTGCTGCATCAGCTTGTGCTCAGCAGTGCCCCTGCTTCTGCTCTGAGCAATTTACAAACTCTGCCAATTGCTCTGCACCCTGTGGAAATGAAAGAGGGCCTGGCAGTCTGTAGCAGGCTTCCATTCCCCCTTGCATGGTGTAAGTTGCCCAAAGAGAACAAGTTGAATTCCCAAAGAGCCCAGAATGATAGCAAGGAGAAAGGAACAAAAAAGTGTGCCGACAAAATGGAGCTAGACTCTTGCCCCTGCCCAGGCTCCACTGACTTATGGGAATCAACAGGGAAGGAACTCATCCAGCCAGCCAGGAAGGAGAACGTAGCTGCGAAATCAGGAGGAGCCCAGAGCTCTGGAAAGAACAGACATTGCCATCAATGGTGCTCTTAAGGGTTCTTGTGCCCTGATATTGCAGTCCCCCCAAGTGAGGCCTTACTCAACTGTTCACCTCCATCAAGGTGTCTCTCCTGCCCTCTCCCCCCCCCCAGCCCCAGCCCACACCAACCTCAACTGCGTTCTTGCTTTTTCAGTGCAAAGAGCTCAATTATACTCTTTTTGTGTGTATTTTTGTTCCTACTCAAACACCATGGTTTCCAGATCTTTGGTTTCTATCTGGTGGAAAGCCTAGTTTTAAGCATTCCCTGGACTCAGTAATTATGTAATTGCTCAAATATTTGACAGACTCATTGATTGATCAATGGCTATTAATGCTACACAATACATGAATCTTGCCACTTACATTTCGCAGAATCTGTGAGTGGGAAGAGAGTCAAGAGACAGATCCTCTCCTCATCCAGCACCTTGGCCAAAGCTATCTGTTTCCCTCCCTGATGTATTTGCCTCCAAAATAAGGGTGTTAGTAATTTCTCTGGTCCCTTCCAGTTTACCCTGCTCAAGGATTCAAGCTAGTGCTCAGAAGGAAAACTGCTTATGATATCTTCATAAGCAGTGGTCATGAAGTGTTAGATTTCCAACCATGTCCTTCACCTTCCCTGTGGGCTTGGCCTGGGCTTGATGAGACTGGATGCTGGTACCCTTCCAGAGAGGAGGGCTGGTAGCTCCTCTTCTCCTGGGTCAGGCCCAGGCTGTATGCAGGCCCCTACCCTACACCTGACTCTAGCCTAGGCCCCGCTGGGGTAGGAGTACACTGGCCACAGCATCCTTCTGCTGCCTTCAAAGGAGAAAGAAGCTGCTGGGAGCACCAGCCAACCTCCCCAGTAAGATGAGCTTCAAGGCATCCTCCCAGTAAGTGTGTTGGCTTGTCAAAGTTCTGCTCATCTTGTAAGGCTCAGCTCAAATGTCCCTCCTCTGGGCAAATTTCTATGCTGTGTTGTGTTTAGGCAGAATGAATTTCCTTTCAATGGGCACATGTTTCTTCAATTCTACAGGGTAACCTAAAAGTTAGGAATCATGGGGTGAACTTATTTAAAGAGGATGTTGGTTTAGTTTTCCAGCCACTGTGCACCTGTAGCCCCAGCAACTTCAATGCTAGCAGAAAAAAATCTGAGCCCAGATGAGACCAACTTGGGCAACATAGTGAGACCCTAGTTCAAAACGAAACGAAAAGCCAAACCTGCAAGGCTGTTTTCAAATAGCATATTCCATTCTAAATGTGAAGAATTGGATGTAGGTAGTTGTTAATCTTCTCAAAAGATACAAGAAATACACTATCTTTTCCACGTTTCCAGACCTTCTGGACAGCTTGTTTCCTATGAATATCTGACTTGCTGCTTTAAATTTAGAGGTCTTTCTTGAAAAGGTATCTGACAGTTGGAGAAAAACATGGCAAAAGGCTTATTATTTGAAAACGTGACTAATATTCTGTTTGTTGGTCTTCCGTCTGAGGACTGAGCCCAGGCCAGACCTCCTGCGCACTAAGCTGAACCCCACCCCAGCCAATGTTCTATTTTCAAAGTAAGTTTGCTCATATTTCTGACTTTTTTAGGCACTCTGTGATTCTGATCACATTCTTCACTAATGATTTGATGACACAAGTCTGCTAACAACTGAGAACTCCACAAGACCTGGGACATCCTCCATTTGATTTTTCAATCCCTATCTGCGTGCAGTAGGAGACCCTAAGTGAATACACAGACATATAGAAACACAGAAATGATGAGTGCTAATGAATCCCGCCTTTATCCTTGTCTCTGGGGCTGAACCAGAGTGGACTGCCTGCACCTTTTTGTGTTTCTGCTTTTTCCAGTTCCCCAAAACGTGTGACAAGATTGATAAATTCTAAGCACATTGTGTCTCAGCTGTGGGAGAGCAGATCAGGGCAGCCTGGGGACAGCCCACCCTTGGCCAGAGCAGTGCAGGTAGGAAAAAAGAGAAGCCAGTTTCCCAGCGCTGCACCCACACCCATCTTGCCAGCCTGGGCTGGTTGTCTCCGTGGGCTGGGGCCATTTGCAGCCAAGGATTCAGGCGGGCATTGTGCTAGGCAGAGAGGCTGTCACAATGCATCCCAAGGCAGCACATGGAAGTCTTTCCTGGAGGTGTGTTTGTGAGGTCTTGGCAAGCCTCCGTGGTGCCTTGGATGACCTGTTGCCTGGCAGTCCTGGCCCTAAAGATTTTAAGACTGTTCTTTTTGCTTGATCCAGCACTGTCTGTGGGGATAGATAGTTGCTGGGCCATCTTGGCAACCCTTTCTGGCATCTGTGTGCAGCTTTCCTGTCCCCTAAGCATGAACTGCTCTTGGCGTGTAGCATAGAAGGTTGCACTATCTGCTGGGTTGCAGGAATCATTCAGGGAATTGCAGTCAAGTCTGCAATGTGATCCATGACCTGGGCCAACAAGCCTTTCTTACTCCCCAGACAAACCAGGGGGAGGCAGCAAACTCAGAAGCCTTTTGTAATAAACATACCAGGGTGCCCCCAATTAGTCCTGCTCATTCTGGTCTCCAATCTGACTTCAATACCCAACACTCTTCAGCAGGGACTAAAAAGTTATCTTTTTAATTTTTATCCAAGGGGAAATAGAGGAGGGAAGGTAAAACACATACTTACAAAAATTATAATAAAAGATTTGAGGAGTTAGTATTTATTTATTATATATTTAAATATTTATTAGTACTTAGTTAATATTTAGAATCTAGGTTTGCAACTTGCATTTCCTTTCTCTTCATTCCTAATTTAGTTGGAGCTTGAACTGAATTGTACTCATTTATTATCTGAACATCAAAAACAAAGAGTATTTATTTTAGAGAACAAAACGAAATTATTAGCAACTTAAAAGAGTGGACCTCATCAAAATGACTGGTTAGGATTGGACCCAAATCTACATAAATTTACTCTTTAATTCCGTTAATAAAAATGCCACCTACTACCTAAATTAAAACCAGTGATCCACTTGACTAACAAATTCTTCTTTTCCTGCAAGTACTGTGTCCTACAAATTTGTAGGAGGCTGGTCACCGAAACAGAGAAGAAAAGGCAGGTTTTGTTTGTTTTCAGTTTTTGGACACAGGGTCTTACTCTGTAGCCCAGGCTGGCTTTGCGCTCTGGCTAGCCTCCTGCCTCAGCCTAAAAGCTGGGATCACAAACTCAAGCTGGTTGGTTTTAGTGTTTTGTTCGCTGATTTCCGAAGCACGCAGCCCCATAAACGACCTTCTCATTACTTGAGGAAACAAAACATCCTGTCACTGGCTAATAAGACGCATGCCTTTAATAAGTGCCTCAAAAGAAAAATGCCCTTCAGTGGATGGAACATGTACATTGTATTCCTCCAGAGCATGCCAGCTCTGGCCAGGAGCAACTGTCGTTTCAGTGAGCCATAATAAAGCTGTTTTAAGGTCCTTTCCCTAGAGGAGCCCTAGTTATAAATGGAATTAAGCCATGTATAATTTCCCTCAGGCAGGTGCCACTCTCTCTGAACCAGAGTCACCAGGGATTGCAATGGAGTGAGCCTGGAGCCATGGTCTCCCTCATTCCTGACTTGTTCATCTCCCCAGCCTGAGCTTTAACAAGCAGCTCTGAATGCAGAGGCCTCCCTGCTGCATGGAGCTCTGCAAAGCCTGCTTCTGTCCAGGAGAGGTCTAACCTGGAGACAATTCACTTCCACCTCTGAGCATGTCTGGGCTGCCTTCCTGCAGTAGCTCAGGATGTCCCAGGAGAAAGCTTCCAGGGCCCAAGCTGCTCTGGGGTTAGGGTGCAGGAGCTCCCCAAAAGCATTCTTTAGAGAGAACAGGAAGAACTTCTTAGCCTGGGGTGTTCTTGCTCAGGAGCACATGAGACACACAGTAGCACTAAAGCCACGAGACTTCAACCATCTCCGCTTTAAAGGCAACGTTTTCAATTAAACTACAAAGCCAGTGCGAAGAGGAGTTGCAGAGCTACTAAAAGTTTTCCAGATTGTGATGTTTCTCTGCAGTGTGTTTTCTGTCCCAAAGCAGACTTAGCCTGTCTCTTTCACTCACCATCTTTGACTTCCTTTAAAAGCAATGATTTACGTACATGTGGGGGGAGTGCAAACATCAGAAGCAAGCATGCATCACTGTTGCATACATGGGTGCTGGTGAATCCAACCTGGGCCAGCAGGCTTTGCAAGCAGTGCCTTTCCCCATTGAGCCATCTCCCAACTGCCTTATTCCTTTTTATTGGTATCACTCTCTCTCTCTTCTCTCTGCTATCTTTAGTCTCTTGATCCATATATCCCCTTCCTCCTTCTGTAAGATCAGTCCAAACACAGAGTCACATGTCTACAACACCCACCCACCCCACTACCAGCATATGCCAGCCTCCCTGGGGCAGCCCAGCCCTTACGAACCAGAGACCAGCAGGAGGGGAAGCCACTCAGAATGCCTCCATCTCCCTTTCTCTTCACCTGTAGTGTTCCTCCTGCTCCTTGTGGCTCTCGGACCAGGAAGCGAAAGAATTGGTTTCTCTGAAACATTTGGGGGAATTCATTTATTTCACAGCAGCAGGAATTATTTATCCAGCCGAGCTGCCAGAAAATTCTGAGCATCTAGTCCTTGGGAGGTCATTGATGACCAGCCATGCCCACTCTGTATTTCTCTAGCTACAGTTCTGACAGTTCCTTGGGTGATATTAACTCACTATCTTTCTCCTCTGCTAATTTGAGTGCTCAGATGATACATGACCAGGCACGCACACCCTCCTGACAGCAGTTGCCAGAGAATATTGCTTTTTTGGACTTTGACACCAGTTCCAACTTTGAGAGGAATTTAAGTGATATTTACTGCATAGAAATTCCTCGTTGGAGCTCTGCTCTTCTGGTTCAGCCTGCTGACAACATACAAGATTTATTCTGGCACCAACTAGCTGTGGAGACGGAGACTCAGACTTAATTAACTTTATTGGGGGCTTGGGTTGCAGCTTTGGAGTTTGTGGCTCAACACAGAGCTCATTATTGGTACCAATCATGGCACTTAGGAGACCTAAAACCAAACAAATTAGCTAACACAAGAGCCCGCCTCTTGCACGTTTCTATTTGCCACAGTGAACTGTGACGCCTTTAGGAAAATAAAAATCAATCTGTCCTTAGATTAACCCAAGATGCCAGATAGGGGTGTGTTTTGAATTTAAGTCCACCTCTGTACTTGCTAAATTAGCTCTTCTTATATATTTGAATTTGGAACATTTTCTATGGGGAAATTTTCATTTGGAGATAACCTGCAGAATATTCCTCTGGCTTTTTTTTTTTTTAAGGTGGGGTTGTACCAGGCTGGCCTCAAACTCACAAATCTTCCTACCTCTGCCTCCTGAGTGCTGGGATTAAAGGCATGTGACACTGTGCCTGGCTCCTTTGCCTTTTAAAAATCTCCCAAGGTTGTCCTTAGTTTTAAGAGTTTTCAAATATAGAAAATAAAGTTTGACCCAGTTTCATTTATGAAGGAAAACTTGTATGTGTGGGTATGCAAGTGTGTATGGATATGTTCATGAACACAGACATGAGTACATATGTAAAGGTACACATGTGTGTATCTATATATTATATATGTGTATATATCTGATATCAGATATGCATAGAAGGTATACTGTGCAGTAATTTCAGTTTCCTAGAGGGTAGACTGTTAAACCTAATGAGATAGAACCAGGCAACATGAGTCCAACTGGCTGGTGCACTGACTAGCCAGTTCAAGTGCAAAAGCATCTGAGAGACGGGCTCTTGTTCCAGACATGCTTTATCCTTTCCCGTTTCCAGACCAGAACCCACAGGCAACTGAAGATTTATTACAAATGCTCACTGCCGTGCAATCTCACTTTTGAAAATTTATGGTGGGCTCCCAGCTTGTTAACAAAGATTTACCATTTGCTTCTGGCTAATTTAGGGCTTAACATCCTATGCTTCCAGGAGCCTTTCATGCCAACACGAAGTCCAGAAACCTGGTGGAGGAGCCGGCTGGGGCATCATGCCTTTTCCTAGCCCACAGTGCCCTTCCTTGGCAACCTGAAAACCCCCATCTGCCATTGGAAATTCAAAGAACATGAATTCCATAGAGGAATTTTCATTTCGACAGCTAATTCTGTTGTAATGGGTTATTACTACCATCTCGCCTGTGCTTCACAATAAATAGGAAGTGCAGTTCACGTTTAGCAGCTCTCCCAGGGGCCCTGGAGCAGGTTGGCACAGGCTCTAATTGTTGCTAGCTGGAGGTTTGGGCTGGTTGTTACCATAGCTTCTCCTTGTTTTTCAGTTATTGTTGTGGACGGTCCTGGGCTTCTGTTTTGTTCTCAGATTTATTTATCTGCTGGTGTAAACCCCTCGCCATCTTCCTAACCCCAAAGCCCACCTAGATGAAACCCAGCAGAGGGACTCATATTCCAGTGACCAAAGGCCACCATCTGGCTGGTTTAATAATCTCGGCATGGAATGTGCTAGACTATTTCCCAGCCTGGACACTTCCTCATTCCAGTCATTTGGTAACAAATCGAAGTACAGGAACCGTATTACACACCAGAGCTCCCCAGTCGCCTTAGCCAATTCGTAATTGACTTTTAAATCATTTAGGTGCAAAAGCAAATAATAATAGTGCCACAGTTCAGTAGCTAATAAATTCTAGCTCATGAAAACCGAGGGAGAAGTCTGAGACCATAAAGATTAAATATTTATGTAGATACTACACTCACACCAATATATAAATGCACACACACATTTTAGGCATCACCATTTATTTTTAATTCCTTATGTGATAGCCAATAAGAAAAAGATTTCCAATGGAGGAAAAAAAAGTGAAAGGAAGATTTATTGCCTCCAAATTAATACAAGAAAAGAACTCTGTAATAGCTACCCTCCTACCTCAGCAACATGGGGGAAAAGATACGAAAATCTTGAATTGATAAAATTATCTTTTCTGTTGTAAGAAGGGTGAGTTAATACCCATAAAGAATTTAAAGCTCTCTCGGTTGTAGAATGTGCTATAAATACAAGGCATCATTATAATTTATTATTGAACAGAGTCCATTTTTTCATCTCAGCCATTTTTCAAAGCTCTCGGAGCTCAGGCCCCCTCTGATGGGAGCGCTGACAAGGAGCCAAAACACCTATCCAGACACGGAGCAGCCATCCATCAGTTTAATGTGAGGACTCCTCACAGCCAGCCTCCTCAGAAGCCAGCAAGCTCTTTGTTAGCCTATTGCCTTCAGAGCTCAGTGCCCGCACCTCAGGCCCAGATCCCCCGTCCAGCTAGTCTCCCCTGGGGAAGGGCTGATCTTTCCATCCTCGATATATCGTCACCCCACTAAGGAAAAGTCCAAGCAAGAAACTCAGCTTTTCTTTTTCTAGCTCCACTCATTCAGGCCTTCTCCCAAATTGTAACCAACAAAACTCTAGCAGGTGTGTCCAGCCTGAGGGCTACATGCATCCCCAGGCTAGGAATGCAACCTAACACATTGTAGATGACAAAGTCCTGGTGCAGTGTCAAAAAGTTGGATACCTTTGCACTGTAAAAAATTCCCTTCAAGTCAAGTAGTCACTCCTAGACAGAGATCCTCCATCACACTAGTCCCCAAGCAATGAGGGGTGGAGGGAGCAAATGAATGACCAGCAAGGGAAGGAAGCCTCATTCCCAAATGAGAAGAGGTCAATTGCAAACAAAAGTAATTCTGCAGCCACCAAGTTATGATCTACTTTTAAAATAAATCTTTTTTAAAAAAGCCTGGGGGCCAAAGAGAAATGCGTATTACAAGTGATTTACAAAGAGGCTACTCACAATAGAATCTAGCTAATTCAGAAATGTGTATCTCAGTTAACCTATACTGATCTCACTCTCCGATGGAGATTCTGTTTGTATTTTTCAGAAGGCAGTGACAGAGCTGTGGCTCTTCCAACACTACCAACGAGTTGCAGGCCGATAGCTGATATCCTGGCAAGAGATGAGCCACCCCAGACCCACCGTGGAGGATCCTTATGGAACCCAGTAGAGTGGTGGGATAAGCAAGAGACCTATAACCACAGCCAATCAGTCAACTTAGGATAAACCAGAGAGACAGACACCCATGATCTTCAACACAACCTAAAGCAGAGGTACAGAGGCACCTAAGACCTCAACAATAAAACAGCCTTAATACTCACCCACCATGACTCAGGGAACTGAGAGGAAGAAGGGGTGGAAATATTGTAAGAGACATGGTGAGGGAGAACTCCCAGAAACATGGCCCCCCTCAGTAACACCATAAAAAGGGGGGGGGGTGGAACCGGGTTGACTCCTAGGCTATCCAGAACCCTCTGCCCCATGGACTGATCCAATTTGCCCACAGAGGAGGATACACAGTTGATTGGGGACAGGGAAGAGGGAAATTGGGGAACTGGGGACACCAACACGTTATTTGCTCATTCAGTATATCTAATTATGGATAATAAAGGTGTAATTTATTTTTTAAAAAGCCTGGGGGCTTTTTATATAGCTCTGTGGTACGTGGTATGTGGTATGTAGTTGCCTAGCATATGCAAGCTCCTGGGTTCTATCCCCATCAAAACATAAAAATATAATCACTTTAAAAGTTGGCAGGTTAGAGTTGCACATTGTGAGGCTGAGTCCAGTTAAATAGCGTTAAGTATGTCAGAGCTAAACCAAGTCCCAGAGGACTAATGACAAGGACAGGAAAATGGAGACTGATTTGATTTTCAGATATATGATCCTGTTAAGCATTTAATCAAGGGAATCAAGAATGCCAGAGAGGGGGAAGGCGGTATATGGGGCCGTCATGGCAGAACCGCAGCAGCTCCGCTTACAGGAGGCAGTGGACGCCATGGTGAAGAACGTGGAGCCAGAGAACATCTGGATGATGCAGGTAGCGGATTCCAGTCGGGCCGCATGTTCCCGTTCAGCGCCGGCTGCTGCAAAGACAGCCAGGCGTCCATGCAGCAGGTGCACCAGTGCATAGAACGCTGCCATGCGCCTCTGGCTCAGGCCTAGGCCTTGGTGACCCGAGAGCTGGAAAAGTTCCAGGACCGCCTGGCCCAGTGCACCATGCACTGCAACGACAAAGCCAGGGATGCCATGGATGCAGGGAACAAGGAGCTGCAGGTGAAGCAGCACCTGGACAGCTGTGTAGCCAAGTGTGTGGATGATCACATGCACCTTATCCCAAAGATGACCAGGAAGATAAAGGAGTCTCTCTCATCAATTGTGAAATAAACAGCTTTGCCAGTGACCTTCGGGACTGAGGGCAGGAGTTCGTATAAAAACAAGAGCTGTCTTTTAAGCCAAGTTTACAAGTAGGGACCCCAAGATGGCAGCAAATTGAAAGCAGCTCACTGGCCTCTGGACACGGCTTTATCTTGATCCCAGGAAGTGAAATGGAAACACTGGTGCTAAAGGTTGGGTCAGAGATTGTGCAAAGAGGTGTTTAGAGCCTAAATTTCATGTGGCACGTGTTCATCCCTAATAGAGGCCACAAGCCCTGGTTGATTCTCTTGACTGTACAGACACCACCAAGAGGCTGGCGGTTTCCTCCAGCCTATGAGCTGGGAATTGGAGGGGAGGTGTGACTGTTGTCAACCTGTAGCAAAAGTATCGCCACACCATTTTGTAAAAGCTAGAAACAAAAGGCTAATTTAGAAAGGAGAAAAAAGGTGTTTCCAGGTCTTTGTCTTGTTTTCTACCCAAGGACATGGTGTGGAGCTGAGGGAGGGCAGTTTGATGGGAGCATTGAAAAGTCTCTGTGTGTGCCTTTCTCTGGTCAACCCTTACATGGGATTTTTTGATCTGGAGACCCCTGCAAAAGCATGGTAGAATCACTAGCTTAGGGGGCCCTGAGGCTTTCTTCAGGAGAGTGACAGGACAATCTTGCAGTGACATCCCCTGAAGAGAAAAGGGGTTCCGTGAGATACACACCAGAGACACCGAATTCCAGGAGTAAAACTAGAATATGAACGGCTGGCAAACCGAGAAGTACTGACTGGAAAGTCTGTATGTCATAGAATAAAGGCCTGTGCAGCCAGCGTTACACAGAGCATCGCTGAAGGAATCCTGACAATCAGAGGCCACTGTAAGCTAAGGAAAGCTGGGACCGCCAGAGAGCCAAAGAGAGCCACACAAGTCCCTATCAGATGCCATTTTTGCTGGGTCCTTTGCCCCATGCGGTGTTCCTGCCCCCAGCAGGGCCCCTTATCTTTTGGATAAGTGTCAAGTTGTCTTTTTTTAAGCCAATTTTACTTGAAATGGAGATACAGTCAGAATGTTTGCTGTGTCAAAGCTGTGATGTATTTTCCTAGTGGTTTGTTTTTTAAATAAAGCTTCATTGTCTCTCAAAAAAAAAAAAAAGAATGCCAGAGAATAGAAAAAGAAATCACAAGAAATGGAGAAAGAAATCACACAGTCTGTCACTCAGACTGCCTTCCATCCCAGCCAGCACAGCTGGTGTAGTAACATACTCAGCAAGATCCTCACACATATCAAGTTTGCATTTTTCTGCCACTGCAAACGAACTCCAGATGCATGCATCCCTTTGTGCCTCTGACTATGTGGGTATTGGGAAATCGAACTCAGGCTGTCAGGCTTTGCAAACAAGTGCCTTTAAACCACTGGGCTATTTCTCTAGCCTGAGTCTGCATTTTTCAGTGTGACTCTTTTGTTATCTGAACAAAATTTTCTCTGCAAGAACAATGCATGCACACACACCCCACCCAGAGAATTGGACCTGAAAGGAGGGGAAGAAACAAAGACAAGTGTTCAGGCAAATAATCTGAGGTTTGAGAAGTAATTCCAGTTCATTTGTTTAATCACCCAGTGCCTGACCCTGAGCGCCATGGGGTTTACCGGGTCACACACAGTCTCCTGGCCTGACATCTTGGCCTCTTCCACACGTCCTGGAGATACTTGAGAGCTGAATCCTGGGCCTCTTTTCTAATCTGAAACTTTTGTAACCTCACCCACTCATTCTCAGAGCCTAAAAATGCCTTCTGTATGCTGTTGATCTCAACATTTTTATCTATAGCCCCAGCCTTCCCTGAAACACACACAGGGCCACCAGCCATGCAGTGTACATAGTAGGGCTTCCATACACATACTAAGACAGCATAAACACTGCCAGATAGCCTTGCCTTGTCCTCAGCAGGGCTCATCACTCACTGCCAACTTGCTCTTCCTGGGGTATTTGGGTTACACTAGGAAGAATTTGATTTCTCAATTCAAAACTAGAGAAAATACTTTTTAACTTTTCTTTATGATATTTCAGGTTACAGGAAAAATGTTAATTATAAAAAACTTGGAAAATATAAGAATGTATGAAAAACAAAACAAAACAAAAAATTACCCAACTCCATTTCCTAAACACAACACTATTTTTGCTTTTTCCTTCCAGTAATTAAAAAAAAAAATTAAGGGTTGGAGAGATTGCTCAGCGGTTAAGGCACTTACCTCCAGTGCCTAAGGACCCCGGTTCAATTACCCAGTACCCACATAAGCCAGACCCACAAGGTGGTGACCGTGGTTCTCTCTCTCTCTCTCTCTCTCTCTCTCTCCTTGAAAAATGAATAAATAAAATATTTTTAAAAATTTATTGGGGCTGGTGATATGGCTTAGCAGTAAGGCATTTGCCTGCAAAGCAGAAGGACCAGAGTTTGATTTCCCCAGGGCCCACATAAAGCCAGATGCACAAAGTGGTGCATATGTCTGGTTTGTTTGCAGTGGCTGGAGCCCCTGGTACCCATTGTATGTGTGTGTGTGTGTGTGTGTGTGTGTGTGTGTGTATAACCTCTTAATGCTTCAAACAAACACCAGCCACTTATTCAATGTTTTGTGTTTGGCTCATATAGATCTTTTAGGAATTGAACCTAGGCTGGCAGGCTTTGCAAGCAAGCATCTCTAACTGCTAAGCCATCTTTCCAGTTCCTCCTGTTTTTTCTTGGAACCACCTATTTTAAACTACTTTAGATTATATTAATTTAGTTATTCATCCTTGTACTGTTAGAAATAAATGTTATTGTTGATTTTTTAATACTATAGTGTTTCAATAAACATCCTTGAACATAGACTTTTTTTTCTCTGTGATTTTCCCCCAACAGTTATGAGGACCAAACCCAGGATTTCATTTTTCTAGGCATAGACTATGCCCCAACCCATTCTGATTAATTTTTAAGAATAAATTAAGACATATGGAAGTATGTAGCTAAAAAGGTAAAAATGCTTCTTTAGACTCTTTAAATTTAGAGATGGATTACTTTCCAAGAAATAATGCCAACTTATACTCAGCAGTTTTTGAGAGAATCTAATTTATTATAGTTTCAACTACCCTGGGTATTATCATTAAACAAATAAACAACAAACAAAATACACAACCTGCCTCGTAGGCAAAAAGCTGAATAATTTAAAAATTTACATTTCACTAACAATATCAACTATCTCCGCATGTGTTTTGTTCACTGTATGTTTCTCATTTTATGAATCAGATGAGAAATTTTGCTCATTTTTCTTTTGATGTGCCTTCTTACAAAGTGATTTCCTTTTTTAGTATTTTTATTTATTTGTGTGTGTGAGAGAGAGATTAAGAAAGAATGAGTGTGCCAGGACCTCTTGCCACTGCAAACAAACTCTAGATGCTTGCACCATTTTGTATAGCTGGTTTTATGTGCGTTCTGGGGAATTGCTGACAGGCTTTGCAAGCAAAACCCCTTTAACTGCTGAGCCCTCACTCCAGCGCTTACAAAGTGATTTCCAAGAGGATGCCACAGGCTTGGCACCGATCATCCTTTTCCCATCATGCACCTTGTGGAGATTTACCTTCTTTGCCTTCTGTCTTTTACTTGGAATGGTTGACACATGCAAAGTTAAATTTAAGTACACAATTATTTGTCATTACTCATATGCTTAGAAAATATTCCCTTATTTTGATATCAAATATATATATTCATGTTCTTTTGGTATTTCACCTCTGCTGAACTTCCAGGTCCCTGCTCTGGTAAGCCCCCTTATCTTGGCCCTGCTGGGCTGAGATTTGGGGGGGGGGGAACTACTACTCCCACATAGACTTCTTCCCCTCTTGTCTTCCACACGGCAGGAGCTCTCTGTACTTTCTTCTCTTTCCTTTTCTTAATCTAATAAAGTTTCTTTAAGTCATATATATATATATATATATATATATATATATATATATATATATATATCTCAGGGGCATTATTTTCAATGACACTTGAGT
>PVHP010043094.1:0-14696 GCA_004024765.1 Zapus hudsonius
GATTTTAATTGTTGAGAAAGTCCTGGGCAGGGTTTTAAAATTCTAGGTTTAATTTAATATCGACTCTGGCTAGACTTGTGGTCTGGGTTTGCTTTATGGGAGGAAGGCTAACATAGAAAGCAGGAAAGGTCAAGGTCTTATTGGCATTAAATAAGAAAGAGTTGGCTATTTTCCCTAGGAGAAAACTCATAGTCCGTTATACGATCACTTTGCTTATATATCTGAAAACAAGAGCTGGTCACTACAGCCATTCAACAGGATGCCACCATAGATGGCTGGGGCACACACAGGGGTGTGTACGAGGAGCCATGCTTGTAGTAGTGAGTGCTGATTGTTATAGACATCAAGAGACTCAGAAGCATCAAAGTCCTTGCTGGAGCTTACCGGTTATTGACCACTAGTTATGTCTCAGACACTGTGCTAAGTGCCTTATATGTTTTATTTAATTCTTACAATGTCCATATGAGGTGAGTTCAGGTAATATGCTTTTGCAGAGACACACACACAGAGACACACACATACACACACAGACACACAGACACACAGACACACAGACACACACACACAGAAGCACACAGAGACACATATACACATACAGAGACACACAGACACACAGACACACACTGGTCATGAAGCCTAATATGTTTTCAGGATTGAAATAAACTGGATGGAGGGACATTCAAGCTCTTGATTTCTCTATTGACTTAAAATATTTTTATTTGTTTGAGACACACACACACAGAGAAAGACAGACAGAGAGAGAGAGAGAGAGAGAGAGAGAGAGAATGAATATGGGTGCACCAGGACCTCCTCTCACTGCAAACAAACTCTAGACACATGCATCACTTTGTACACATGGCTTTATGTGGGTACTGGGGAATTGAACCCTGGCCATCAGGCTTTGCAAGCAAGTGCTTGAACCACTGAGCCATTTCTCCAGCCCTCTACTTTTTTTGATCCCATCTCTCTTCACCGTCTTGCTTAATTTACATTCATGATCACCACTTCAACTACTCTCTGGTCAAAAACACGATTCCTCAGGCAGTGTCCTTCCTCTCCTCCATACTGTGAAGCAGACCATGTCTCTTCCCCCCTCCCCCACTGCATCATCCTGACTGCCTTCTGTGGCTCGTGTTCCCACTTCAGAGATGGTCACCTTCCAAGGTCCTTTAAAAAACTAATTTCCACCATATGTGGTGGCACATATCTTTAATCCCAGCATTTGGGAGGCAGAGAGAGGAGGATAGCTGTGAGTTCAAGGCCGTCACCCTGAGTAATTCCAGATCAGCCTGGGCTAGAGTGAGATCCTACCTTGAAAAACCAATAAAAAAATTCCTTGTGATTTCTTGCTATGTCTTCAGTTTTCTTCCTGTTGGGTAATATTAAACGTTAGTAACATCAAAGTGTCTAGTAGAATAGCAGAGTGGTTTTGGAATTAGTCTATCTGGGTTCAAATCCTAGGGGTGCTTTTTCTTGTCTGTGTGACCTTGGACAAGGCTTTTAATTCTTTTGTGTTTGAGTTTCCCATCTACCTTGTGGGGTTCTCATAAAGTTTAAAATGGCTACTATGAGACAAGTGCTTAGGAGAATGCTTGTGAGTAAATATTTAGGTCAACCTTATTATTTTAAGAATTAGCACTTGGGTTACTTTCTTTTGTCCTGTATCAATAGATAAGTAAATACACAGGCTTATATGGATCATAGCATTTCTATAAAAGTCTATGGCAGCTGAGGTCATCACCAATAAGACCTGGCGAATAGGGATGTAAGTTTGAGGTTATGGCAGCTTGACATTCTGAAGAACATAGGCCTGGGCCATTGCCTTATTCCTAGCAGTATGGCCGGAGGTCTAAGAATTCTTCCTCGTTTAACTCAAAGTCCTCTTGCCATTCTAGTTTGATCGATTTGGACATAACCTTTGATTAGGGGAATTGGACTCCGAAGGAAATTGGGAACACAAGAATATGAAAACTGCACTGGTCCTTTGGGCTCCTGTCTAACTTGGCAGTTTCTACAGGTGAGGAAGTGAGGCTATGAGGTGCCCCCTCAGAAAACAGCAGTGTTCTAGATCTATCTAGGGAGCCCCACTTCCTGGCGGCAAGAAGCCGAGGTTCTAGAGACATGCTGCTTGTTGCCTCTTTTGCGCATTTCCCGTGTCTTTCATCCAAGTTACTGACTCAGCTTAACCCTGCTTAGCTTGCAAGCCCTTTCAGGGAAATCAGAGCACGAGATGCAGTCACTGCAAGTTGTCACACATGATTAAGTAGCCAGAGGGAGTGATTTATGTGGAAAGATTAAAATCCCTAAATATGTATGACCATGTGCTGCTCTGATCGAGGGGAGCTTCGGGTATTTGGAAACTGCCCTGTGGGAAGTCTGAGGATTTCAGCAGGGAGGACTCCCTTCAAGGGCCGTGTGGGTGGCAGAGATGTGATAACATGAAAGCTGGGTGCTGCTTCCTGATGGAGCTGAGTCCATGAAAGCCAAACAGGAAATTCATCCCAGGCATTTGTTTTCTCAGGCCACTGGCTGACTCTGGAACTTTCTACATGAGGAACTTGATGTTCTGTGCTATCAGATGCACAGTTCTCAGGAGGTTTTTACCTTCCTGCTCTGCAGAGGTCCCTGTTTCTGGTGCTCTCTTTGCTTCCTCCTGAGATACTTCCGGCCCCCCTACTTTTTCCCCTTCTGTCCTATGACTCCTGACTCCCTCATTGGCCTCCTGCACCAATTCCAGTCAAACGAGCCACATGGAGCCCTGATTTCAACCAATTCCTACTAAACTATCTTCCTGGTGATTTCTTGCGTCTTCAGGCAAACACTGACTAAGCCCTTAGCACTGTGGCTTTTTTATCAGGGTGTATGGTTGTGTTCAAGGCTGTAGAGAGTGGAGAAAGGGTGAGGCTGTTTCTAACAGCCCAGACCTGTCCCAACACAAGCCATATCTTCTGTCAACAAGGCCAAGCAAGGATGTGGGTCATCCACTAGTCAGAACGACCCAGGAAGACTTCTTAAGGTAGTACAGCTAAGCCTACAGACTGAAGGCAAGATAAGGCAGTGGGAGGGAAGGGACGTGTCTTAGCTCATGTTGCAATAACACACCACCGTAGACTGGGGGACTTAAAGGCAGAAATCTGTTTTTCACAGTTCTGGGGGCTAGAAGTCCAAGATCAAGGTGCCATCTGATTTGGCTCCTGGATTGCCATTTACTACATGTTTATGTCTGTGCAGCGTGTGGTGTGTGTGGTGTATGCACGTGTGTGTAGATGCATGTGCCCATGCATGTGTGGAGGACAGCATGGAGTGCTCTTCCATAGCTTTTCCACATATTTCATGGAGAGGAGTCCCTCTGAATGCAGAGCTGTGGGATTTTGGTCACACTGGCTGACTGGCTGACCAGCAAGTCCTAGCGATTTTCTGGTCTGTGCTCCTTACAGGACTGAGGTTACAGACACATGTGGCCAGCTCAGCTCTTTTCCTGAGAATGAGCTCAGGTGCTCTTGGGCCTTTCTGGCTGCATGCCCTCTTGCCCACTGAGCCACCTCCCCAGCCCCTTTCCTCTTCTTCGAAGGGCACTATTCCCAGGAGAGGACCCTCTCCTAAGGCTTTATCTAGATGCAACTACCTTCCAAACACTTTCACATGAATTTGGAGGGGAAGGGGGGCATACAAACTTTCATTTCACAACAGGGAATGTTTCCTGGTTTCATGTCATGGTCTGGACAACTTGGTCACTGTGACATTAATAACAACATGCTAAATAAAGCAATGATTTCCTAGCACCGTCTCTTCTGAAGAATGAGCCAAAGGCACCAGGCGTGTGTTTCTTCATGCTTCAGCAGCCTTGCCAGGGCACGTGGAGCCTTCTGGGTTCTTCCTTCCCTCCTTCCCTACCTTAATGGGGCCTGTGTTCCAGCCTTCTGGCCCCCACATCAGACATACCTGGGTCCTCCAAGGCCTTTTCTTCTATGTCTGGATTCTCTCCCCTCTGTTTGGGTGTGTCTCTTCCATGCTCTTCGCTAAGGCCTACCTTTTCAAAAAAGAAATCTTTTTTATTTATTTGCAAGGAGAGGGAGAGATAGATAGATAGATAGATAGATAGATAGATAGATAGATAGAGAGTTTCCAGGGCCTCTAGTCAAGTCACCTTGTACATCTGGCTTTATGTGGGTACTGGGAAATTGAACCTGGGTCTTTAGGCTTTGCAGGCAAGCACCTTAACCACTGAGACATCTCTCCAGCCCCTAAGGTCTACTTTTAAAATCAACTCCTTTAAGAAGCCCTCTGGGGTTGAGGCACAGAGCAGAAAATCGCTAGGGCTCGCTGGTCAGCCAGTCAGCCATTGTGACCAAAAACCCACAGCTCTGCATTCAGAGGGACTCCTCTCCATGAAATATGTGGAGAAGTTATGGAAGAGCACTCCATGCTCTCCTCCACACATGCATGGGCACATGCATCTACAGATGGTATATAATTCAGCATCATGTTTATTTTAGCCTAGGAGTTATTCAATTCTTTTTTGGGGGGTGCATTGTACATAGTATTAGTCACTGGGTGGTTGCTTAGTAATGTTTAATAAATTCTCTGAATGAACGGTGGCTTACTGTGAATATCCTAAAATGATACTAGATATGTAGAAGCATCCATAGATTATTAATGAACTAGAGCTCAGATTGAAATTTCTGTTTTGCTCCATGGCCGTATCACCCTGAATGCACCAATGTCATCTGAAATCTCTGTTTTGTGGAGCAAATGAAAAGCCTGCATGTATTTAATCACTTAGCTCCAAGCAGTATAACTTTTTTTAATGAGTAAATTGTAGGTGTCTTTCTTTAAAAATAATTTTTTAAAATGTAGTTAAGATTTATTTTTTGGTTCATAACCATTAGGTTATTATGGTGTTTTAAAATATCTGGCTTAGATCATTTGAGATTCTTAAATTATACTTGAAGAAGCTATTAGGGTAATGATATTACCTATTAATAGAGATTTCTGAAGTAGTAAAGGTACCTGCAATTTACACGAATCAGAAAACTAGGTCTGATTAGTAGCATCACAACAAACCCAGCATGACGATTGTAATGACTACATTTCCCGTCCCTGTAATTAGCTCCTAAAACTGTTACTGGGAACATCGATTGTCATTTGCTCACTCATTCCCTTTAAGAAAGTGGAATGATGAACAAGTGCCAGGAGTGAAACGGTGTCTGTGTTGCAGGTCCTTTGCACAGTTTCCAAAGGAGCTGGTTGTGTTAATTAGGAAACTAGTGTGACATTTCTGGGTTCCACACAGATGCTGCGTTCAATATTTCTTTGTTACTAAGAATTTCATTGAGGATGAATGAAAGATGGAAATTTCTTAAGAGAAAAAAAAGTAATGATAATTTGTACTGGAAGACCATTAGGGAAAACTCCTTCCCTTTCCCCATTGGGTATAATCCATTTTCACTCATAAGAAGGAAGGAAGGAAGAAAGGAAGGAAGGAAGAAAGGAAGGAAGGAAGAAAGGAAGGAAGGAATGATTGCACTTCTTAGCTCTTGAAGTCACCCCGTGTTTTTTCATTGACACTAAATCTGCAAGGCAGGCCATGCCAACTCTCCAGGATAGTTCAATTGTATCTAAAATGGACTCTGTGCTAGTAACTGCTTCTCCCCAATTGATTCTCTCTCCTTCAGCCAAAGGAAGGGCTCTTTGTAAACAGTAAAGAGCCCTGATTTCCTACATCTTTAAGAGACCTAAGCATGGGTCAAATAACAAAGGGCCTTAATAGCTGTGATCACACCATCCTGAAATTGCCTCCCCCCCCCCCCGCTATTTAACTATTTGTGTGAGTGTATGTGTGCACATGTGTGTGTGGGGGGTGGGGGTACATGTGCATGTGGAGGCCAAAGGTCCATGTTCAGTGTCCTCCATTTCTCCACTTCTTTTTTTTTTTTTTTTGAGACAGGCTTTCTCACTGAACCTAGAGCTCACTGATTTGGGCAGCCTAGCTAGCTGGTAAACCCTAAAGATCCTATTGTCCTTGCCTCCCCAGTGTAGGGTTAGAGCGGTGTGCTGTCATACCTGTCCTTTTACCTGGGTGCTGGGGATCTAAACTCAGGTCTTTATGCTTGTGTGGCAAGTACTTTACACTTTTTCCCCATCTTCCCAGCCCCCTTTTACTCTAATTAGCACAGTTCATGTGCATATTGTGATGTCTGGTGATATTTTCATACATGCCTACAGCCTTGATCATATCCAACCAGGCTTCTTCTACCCTTTTCCCTATATCCCGCACATTCTTCTTAATCTCTAATAATCACTATTCAACTTTATGGCTTGTGTTTTTTTTTTTGTTCCTAAGATGTAAAACTGCCTCTTGTCTGGTTTTCCCAATGTTCTGTAAATTCTGTGAGAGCGAAGCTGAGTCTGCCCTGTTCATTCTTCACCCTTCTCAGACAGTTTTGGCACCTCTACTTCTGCCCATAGTTTTCTACCTCCTTTTACAGGTAGGTTTACTTTCTGGAAGATGTCTCATCAGATTATCAATCCACACTGGTAATTTTGTCTGTTTATTTTGAGACAGGGTCTTGCTATGTAGACCAGGATGCCCATGAATTTGTGGCAATCTCCTGCTTTCAGCCTCTGGAATGCTGGGGTTAGAGGTTTGTACTGCTGTGCCTTGATAGTTTTTATTTCTTGAGACAAGGTCTCCTGATGCAGCTTAGGTTGGTCTTGAACTTGTGATGTAGCCCAAGTTAACCTTGAAGTCCTGATGCTTCAGCTGAAGGGCTCCTTGTAAACATTTGTTCTCATGGTGTCACCTTCCATGCTTAATCAACTTGGACTCCAAATTTTTATCATGCCTAAGCATGAGTCAGACAACAAAGGGGCTTAAAAGCCATGATCAGACTCTCCTGAAATTGCCTTGTTTTCATTACCAACACGTTTAATGCGCATAATAAGGGGTCTGGCATGATATTTTCAGATAGACATTGAACCTTGATTGTCTCCTGTCACACTGCCTCCTGAGTACTGGGATTATGGGTGTGTGCCACCAGGTCTGGCATGAGACTGTGGTTCTGATTGGATTGTCCATTCGAAACCAAAAGCATAAATGTGGATTAAGATCTTTAGTTTGCTTCTTCTAGAAATATGCAGAGAAGAATTTGAGGCTGCAGAGGTTGATGGAGTAGAATCATAAAGTGTGCCTGTGTGTGTGTGTGTGTGTGTGTGTGCGCGTCTAGATGTATTGCTGTTCCTGTCTAGATGTATTGCTCTGCCAGACCCTCAGATGGGTTAGCTTTGCTAAAAATTAATGATTGTGACTTTTTCTGATTGATCACTTGCTGACCTCTGCTTTCTTTGCCAGAGAATGACCTATGTGTGTCAAAATGGCATGTTTCAGAATGGAAAAGTACAGATATCTAGAAGGTTACCTCTAGATATCTGGGCATTACTATAGGCCCAATTTTGATTAAAACAATTGTTCAATTTTGTTGAGTGTGACTGTATGCATGTATGCATGATTAGCTTTGGACCAAACTGATTGAGAAGAACGTGGCTTAGATCAATTAAATGAAATTGCAGAATATAGAAAAGGTAACCCAGGGCATGCAGTTATAGGCAGGATATAGAGATCTCAAATCATTTTGCATAGCAGATCCTCTTTGTTCTTTCCCCCTGAATCTCCATTAGGTTCTTCTTTGGAAGGATGCTATAAAAACTTTTCAAGCTCTTTTATTTCTATCACAGACTAAAAGATACTCGTGGAAATGTTCTTTTCCTATTGATTAACACAGTGCAGTGCCCTGGGCACCTGAAGCAGCAATGGTTCCCTTTGTCTAACAAGTCTGCCAGGATGCAGACAGACTAAGAAGCAAAGGAAGTCTGAAGGATGCTTCTTTCACTTCCTCCCTGGCCTTCCCAACACTGGGTCCACATGGTCAAAGGCAGAGGCATAGTAAGCACCACACACTATGGCTTACTGATAAATCACAAAACAAACTGACACGCCATTTGAAAGCTAATCTGGTAGTGAGGGCCTGCCTTGGGTCTTTGACAAGAACTTCAGTGGCTGCTCAACCCCTTAAACAATTGCTTCTTTCCTCAGTTATGCATTTGGGGCTTCAGCTTGTATCTTGTTCCATCAAACTAAACAGCTGACTTGACTTCTGGGTGACCTCTGGAAATAATTTAATTCCTGCACTGGGGATTAAACAACTAGACAAGCAGCAAATGAAAATTCTTCTCTCACCCTCCACCCCAGACATATGGGCTCCGTAGTACTCACTGTGGCTTGGAGATTGGGGAACATTCATGCATTATTTGGCCTTTTAATATTCCAACCCATCTTAGAGGTCAAAGCTGTAAATCTCAATGAGATGTGGATGTAAACCTTTGGACCATCAGGAGGGTATGTGAATTTTTATAAATTGAGATGTTCTGAAGCAGAAAGAAGTAGGGTCATTTAGAGATCCATCCAGCCTGCAGTTTTGTGGAAAAACTGTCTTGATAGAGAAGGAAGTCTGAAAGGGAAAGAAACTAACATTAATTCAATGCACAATTAATGTCAGTGCACTTTGAGTGAATTAGCATATTCAATTCTCACGACAAAGTTGCTATCCATCTATTTTACAGATGAGGAAGGTGAGAATTAGAGAGATTTAATAATGTGTTTAAACTTGTACATAGGATAAGAGACAGAGTTAGAGTTCAACGTAGGCTGAAGTTCAACATCACTACAGTTACATAATTTTAAATAATGGGGGATGAAAGTCCAGCAAACATACTATTACTGTGGAGATCTTTTTCTGCTTTAGCGTAACGGTGTTTCTCCTGTTCTTCTGCCTGCCTTTAAAAAGCCTCTATTACCACTTAGGAACTCTGAGGAAGTTTCCCTTGCATCCTGGAGCTCTTGCCTCTCTGTGAGATGTGTGTGGCTCTAGCATGGGTGCCTATTTACACCATTAGGAAGGAGAGCTATTTTAAAAACCACAAGGGTGAGGGTGAGGGGAGATTTATCAAGCTCACCATTGCATTTCCGTCCATTTGGAATCAGCTTGTTTATTTATGTTGGGCCATGAATCATCATACATATATGACAGCCTAGCCACGAATAACCCATAGGACTTACCTACGTGGGAAACACAGTGTTAGGATTGAATTGTGACTCCTTCAAAATAGACACCTAACATCCAGTACCACAGACTATTTAGGAAAAGGGCCTTTACAGAGGTAATTAAAGTAAAATGAGGTCATAAAGGTTGACTTCAACCCAATATGACTGGCATTCTTTCTAATGTAGAGATGAGGACTTAGACAAGTGAACCCAGAGAAAAGACCATGGAGGTATAGCAAGAAGATTACATCGACAGGCCAAGCAAAGAGATCACAGGAGAAACCTAGCTAGCAATACCTTTGGTCTTGGACTTTTAGCCTCTAGTACTGAAATACAATTCATTGGTATGCTTGAAGTTACCCAATCTGTAATGGTTTGCCATGGTTGCTCAAGGAATCTCTCGAAGACTGCTGCTATACTTAGGATCCATGAGCAACTTAAGCATGTCATTAGTGAGATAGGTTATACCCATCTCTAGTTCGACCTCTCTTTATATATTGATGCCTGTATCTGCTTGTGTATCATTGATTGTAAGATTGAAGCAGTGAGGACTTTTTATCAGGACCATAAAGCCTGCTAATTGAGACAGTGTGTAAATACAATCAGGAGGTTTTAGAAGAGTTAACATTGAGCACATTCTTTTCAGATCTCGATAATACTGCTCATTAGCTTTTCATGAGGAAAGATAAGGGTTAGTCTCTTTAAAATCTCCCCGTTCACACACCAGTAGGCTAAATTGTCAGAAGTTGGTAAAGCCCTTTTTAATGTTTATAGCAGTAGTTGTGAAAATAATTTTGGGCCTCAGATTCTGTGACTTCTTTCCATTATGAATACATTTAGGATGAATGCATTTTGAGGCTTTCACAACTGTGGTCGTAGGATTATTTCTTATTAAACCTCATCTCCCTCCCTGTTGGTTGCCCTTCAGGTGCTGGCTGAATTCTGCACCATGGGCTGTGTCAGCATCAGAAATGCTGGTGAATGATAATAATTAGAATAATTACATATTTAACAAGGATGGAATTAGGTTTCAGTTCTGTTCAGCTGAACTTGATATTTGACTTCACTGACTCAGCTTTGGCATCTTGAAGGTAATTTTGTATAAGTACCTTGTTATCTGAACACTGAGCACAATCTTGCTTGAAAGGGGATTTGGATCCTTGAATAAAGGTACCTCAAATGCAAATCGTTATTTTTCTCCGACTATCTGTTTTATAGGCTCATATCTGGAACAAGAAGAAACTTCCATATCCTGTCAGTTCAAGACTGACGCTCAAATCAGAACTAGCCAAGCACAATGGACAAGATGCTTGGGAAGAACCTGGAGTGATTGGCACTTGCCTATAATCCCAGCACTTAGAGACAGACAGGAGGATCCCAAGTTCTGGCCTGGACTACACATGAGCCTGAGGCTAACTTGGGCTATGGAGTGAGACCTTGTCTCAATTGTTTTTTCAGGAGGATCTTGATAACCATATGGCTGCCTCCATGCATGTACCGCTTCTCACAGAAACTTAGACTTGTGACACAGCCACACATCTTAATGTCCACTCATTCTCTTTCCCTCAAGCTTGTTAATTCTCTGTTTCATTGGTGCTCCTGAGAGAAACTGAAGGAATCATTCACTAAGGAGGAAATGCTAACTCCTTTGATTCTTCAATGCTGACTTAGAAAACACTTTCATACGACTTCATTCCTGGCTAAATATGACTTAACTTTTGGCTAAAAGATGAACAAGGGAGGGAAGAGAAAAGCAGAGTCTATCAAAAGTACACAAAGGACAGGGCCAGGTCCTGAGGAAAATATAAAATACAACTGGTTATTGACCTCTCAGAACTTAGTCTGTTGGGGAGAAAAGACATGCTGATACTGTATGAGACTAAGGAGGCATTTATGGTTGTCAACAGAGCAATGTTCTCCTTCCATCACCAGGACACAGAGACCGCTTTGCTTGACACTGAAGAGGAGACTGACTCATAAAGTGTGTTGGTAGTAGAGGGGCTTCTTGCCTCTGGAAGGGTAGCCAGAACGGATGTCACCTCTTAAGGAAGCCACATCTGGTATGTGGACTATCACCATGGACATTGCCCTGTTCAACTTATAGTCACTCTAGGACCACAAGGGAACCCCACTAGGCTTGGACTTGATAGGCTCAGATTCTTAGCCTCCGAGTTCTGACATCGTTTCCTTCTCTGATCCCCTCAAAATTCCTCCTTACAGACTGGAACTATCTTCTCATAGATCTTTAACATGTGCAATTTATGAGGCCCTTGTTCTGGGAAAATGGAATCACCTGTATATTCTCCTAAGGATGACTATCTTACTATTGCAAGAACTACCAATGTGATTGACTGACTCTCACATTTTTATTAAGGGAAGAAAAATGAAGAAGGAAAACTCGGACATAAGAATAGTTGATTATTACATAAGCAAAGAAAGATGTGTGGAGCACTAACAAAATGACACACATTCATGTCCCTTTTCTAGTTCGTCTCCATAGCGAAGCTCACAAAGTCACTGTTCTTCCTGCCTTATTGCACAGAAACTGAAGCTTCCAGCTTAGCACCTTGCTCCAAGTTAGGCATTTCATTGAGCCAACATGGCATCTGGTTTTAATTTCCCAGGGCAGTGCTTTTTGTAATGTACACAGCTACTTCTGGATCCAAAGAGGATGCACTTTCTGTGAGTTGGAATGTTCTGGACGTGGGTTTATGAAGTGGAGTTTTTGGAACTTGTTCTTGACTGAATTATAGGCTTTGACTAGACAGTGAAAGAAGTCAAAGCTATTCCTGGGCCTGAGAGATTCGCACGACTAAAACCACAGCTTGGGAAAGTGCAGACGGTTCTGGCTGGAGGGGAAGGTTCATTCATGTAATGACATGGCACCCGGCCAAAGAAAAGGAGAACAATGAAGACTGCTTCTGCCATTGTTGTGACTGGGGAGTTTCAGGCACCTCTGTTAAATGAGGACAAACAGTGCTGCCCTTTCCTCACAGGCAGGCCGGGGTCTGACTCACCCAGGCTGGGAAGTGGCCCTCTCCATTATCCGAGGCATGATATTATACCCACCAGCAATTCTGTGCAGTTGGATTTCTGGTCCATTGAAAGAGTCTCAGCGTGAGCTCAATAACAAAGGCATGCTGGGAGTTTTTCCGTGTTGCCAGAAACTGGGTCTGAATTTCTTCCAGTGCCTCCTGCTCTAAAGCACCTCTTATGATTAATTAACCTTTTGTGGAGTAACTGGGACATCTGTGTGGGATGAGATGTACTTTGGTCAGACTTCAGTTTTCAGTTGTTCAGCAAGAGGATAATTAATTACAAAGAGCTGCATCTAAGCAGAAGATTTCTGGAGAAAGTCCAAATGAAGCGAAACATCTAATTCCCAATGAGCAGGAAGATTTTTATTTTATGTTGTTGTAGGAGTGAATAAAATGCTTAATGCACTATAAATAAGAGGTAGTAATAACTTAAGATGCTTTAACTGAATGCTTAATGGGATAAAATTTGGGGTATTTGCTTTTTTGGGGGAGAAGGGAATGAACTCGTAATGAGATACTTTGGAAACAGAGACCAAGTTAGTGACTAAAATAAATACATATTCTCCTTTGACATAACTGTTGTGTTGACTTTAACGAGGGTACATCTAGAATCATCGGGCAATTATTACCACTGACAAATGACAGTAACCATCTCTTATCTAGAGAAGAAGGCTGGATTAAGACGCAAAGTGAGATATAAAATGCAGGGAGCTAAAACAGTGCAAAATCAATTTCTTTAACAAAAATAGCTATTGCATGAGAGATGGTTTCCCCAAATTTTGCTTTCTGAGGAGAACTGTCTCCAGTATTTCGCCTTTATCTGTATGACACAAACCTCCCCATCCCATCCCCCTCCCTCAACCCAAACACCTACCTGGTCCAGCCAGAGTCTCACTTCACTTCCTAGACTATGGCTTTGGGGTGAGTGGACAGTGGGAGAAACGTTCACTCTCAAACAAATGATCCCACATTCATTGATTCGTTTCTTTAAAACTACTGCATGATTTGCTCTAATGAGTGATTATGCTTCTCTATATGGGTTTAGCAATGTCGTCACCTTTGGCAGGGTGTCCTGCTTTGCTTATTTTTCCAACTGTGTGAAACAGCTTTCATTTCCCTTCTGTTTCTATGTGTCTTGTGGCTTCCATTGCTTCAAGTTAGGGCCTCCTGCCCACCTGGGTGCCTCTCAGTTCCTACAACGTTGTATTGTCTGCTGTTGCTGGAGACGGTTCTTTTTGGGTGTTGGACTTTCTGTGTACATTACCATACTCAGTGAAATTGACAACTTTGGCTCTGGACTATCTGCTCATGGATGTTTGCATAGTGAATAGTTTTGGAAGACAATGATAGTGTCACTCTCCCCAGAGGAAGGCACTAATATTTGCTGTTCTGTTCAATAAAGATAATGTCTCCCTTAGAGGGAAAGATAGGGCAGGTTTGAAGCAATCCATTATAAAAGATTTAGATTTCCTAGGTTCAAGGTTTGACCTACTTATTATGGCTTGAATATCCAAGGTCCTCCACAGCCTGTACGGTCAAGGCTTGGTCTCTAGCTGTTGTCAGCCTTTGGGAGGTGTGGAAACTTTAGGAGGTAAGGTTTAGTTGGAAGAAACTAGGTCCTTAAAGGGGACTTACCCTGGTCCTTGACTCTGTTTCTCTCTGCTTTCTACCTTCCACAAGGTGAGCTGTTTTATTTTCTCATTAAATTAAAAAAGTGTTAAAAGGTATTCATCGTTTTTTCAGATACACAGCAATGGAGTCATCCAGCCATAGACTCTGAAACTGCCAGTCAAAACAATCCTTCTTGAAGTTGTTTATATTAAGCATTTTACCATCCTGACAAACTTCTGACTCATACACTACTACGTCACATGTGGGTTTGTGCTACTTTGGGACTTAGGGGGAAGAGGTACAAGGGAAACTGAGGCAGATATGAATTTCATGCTCGCTGTGGGATGTCATGTCCTTTGTCTCTAGCCTATCTTGTATCATGTGGCAATCCATTCAATTGTGTAGGACAAATGATTCATTTGCAAAGATTAGATTTCTCCACTATTCTTTCTCTCTTGGTCTCTCTCTTTCTTTCTGTGTATTTGTGTTTGCGTGCGTGCGTGTGTGTGTGTGTGTGTGTGTGTGTGTGTGTGTTGTGCACACATCTATAAAGATACATATGCCCTGTGCACATCTGTGGAGGCCAGAGGAGAACATCAGATGGCCTTCCATTATTCCTCCATGTGTTAGTCTGAGACAATGTCTCTCACTGAACTTGAAGCTATCATTTTTCAGATACACTGGCTGACCAATGAGTTCCAGCAATTTTCCAATTTCCATTTCCCACAGGATTTGAGTTTTAGGCATATGTAGCTATATCTAGTCATTCACATGGGTGCTGGGGATCCCTCAGGTCCTCATGCTTGTATGGAAAATTCTGTTACATGCTGAGCCATTTTCCAAGCCCCATCTCTTCACCATTCTTGACATGTACCTTACATTAATGCAGCCCAAGGAGACCAGATAAAGTCAGCTTAGTAACCATCTAGGAGAAGGATGCCTGTAGT